>QFEY01002014.1:0-14066 GCA_003316435.1 Russula virescens | reverse complement strand
GCGGATGCCAACTGCTAAACAAAGGGATTGGATAGATGCCTGCAAGCAGGAGCTTGACTCACTCCGTGCGCGGCATGTCTATGACTTGGTGGATCCTCCGAAAGGAAGGAAAATTATAAAGAATAGATGGGTCTTCGATCAGAAGACTGACGGTCAGAAAAGAGCCAGACTTGTGGCCAAAGGCTTTTCTCAGGTTGAAGGCATTGACTACTCAGACATCTTCTCACTGGTTGTATGGTTTGAGACTGCTCGCCTCATGTTTGCACTAGCTGCACTCAGGAAATGGCAGATGCAAAGTGTAGATGTCTGTACTGCCTTTTTATATGGACAGCTAGACGAGGAGCTATACATGGAACAACCTGAAGGGTTTAAACAGAAAGGCCAAGAGCGCAAAGTCTTCCGATTACGTCGAGCGATCTATGGACTTAAACAAGCTGCACTCCAGTGGTGGAAAGCACTTGATAAATCCATGGCTAAGCTAGGCTTCAGACGTCTAATGTCTGACTCTGGAATATTTGTCTGAGACGGACATGGTCAGCCAGAAGTAATTGCAATCGTCTATGTAGACAATGTAATCTTCCTGGGACCGTCCCTTAGCATGATTAGCACGGTTAAGACTCTATTCATGCGCCAATGGGAATGCCGAGACATGGGGACAACCACAGAGTTCTTAAGAATGAGGATACGCAGAGATGGTAATGTTCTATTACTAGATCAGACCATCTACTTGCGAAAAGTCCTGGAGCGGTTTAATATGCATAATGCAAAGCCGTCTCCAACACCTCTTCCTTCAGGATACTCGCCGCTCCCCAACAGCGCACCGGTAGATGCAGAACTTCACTCCCGGTATCAGCAGCTTATAGGATCACTACTATACCTAATGATAGGCACGCGACCGGATATTGCTTATGCAGTCACTAAAATGGCTCAGCAATCCGCCAATCCGTCTAAAGAGCACTATGACAAGGCTCTTTACATATGTCGCTACCTACAAGGAACCCAGAACTATACCTTAGAGTATGGACGCTCTGACGAAGGATTCATATGCTTCGCAGATGCTGACTGGGGTAGTGAAACCACAGACCGGCGATCCCAAACTGGGTTTATAATTAGACTCGGAGGTGCAGTTATCACATGGAATAGTAGAGCGCAAAAGACAGTTGCACTCTCTTCCACAGAAGCGGAATACATGTCCATGAGTGATGCTTCTAGGCAACTCATGTGGATGCGAAGCTTAATGAAAGAACTAGGATGGAAAAGCCTTGCTCCATTCCCTCTGATAGGTGATAACCAAGGTGCAATCTTCACTGCTTCTAATCCAGTTCAAGAAAGACGCACCAAACATATAGACATCCGCTACAGGTATATAAACCAGGTAGTGGAACAGGGGGAGATTACGTTACTCTACACTCCCACCAATGAAAACCCTGCTGACATGCTAACAAAGAATCTCGCAAAGGACAAATTTCAGAGCTGTAGGGGTCAATTAGGATTGAAATTCCATACGTAGTACTAATTAGACTAGTATAACTTTCCGCTGTCCTTTCCACATCTCTGTGCCATCTCTTCGTCTGTGCTCCTCATCTATGAGTGAGTGAAGCCGATGAAGAGTACTCTCCACCTGTTTCTCTCACTCATAGACGAGGCAGCTTGGATAAGACGATGGCATGGCAGATGTGAGGAGGTCAATGAGCAAGAGCTCATTGTCCCTTGCACATCCGCGTACCATCGAGTTCTACCAGCTTGTCTCTAGCTGAGAGAGTGATGAAGTATAAGACTACCTCTACTGCATTGCCCTCTCAAGAGGCAGCTTGGAGGATTCGATGGTATGGTGAAGATGCGCAGAGGTCAAAAGGGAGTAAAACCACTACCAGTTCTTTCACAAGTGCAGCGCTAGCAAACTTCTGCCGCTAGCCACCTCGTGAAGGACAGGAGTGGGTGTCACCCCTTACCCCAGTCTTTCAGGAGGTGTCCTGAAGCTGAAGTTCGCTCGCGCGGCGTCGGTGAAATAACTGGCGGTATTGACCTAACCCTTGAGTACCATCCAGCACATGTTCGGAATTGCCGAGAACAGTGCATTGGATGGTTGCTCCCTATGCCATCATACAGTGCATTGTCCTCGGTAGATGCAGGACGCGTGCTGAACGGTATGATTGGCTGGGTCAATAGCGAAAGAGTGTGAGTACCTCCCAGCGATTGTCCTCCCTTGCTGAGGATTATGCTGTGGAAGGTTGCTCATCATGTCATCTCTCCACGGCATAACCCTCGACAATGGGGGAGAAATGCTGGGAGACATTAACTGACATAATTCGCTAATGGACAGCTCCTCTGGCGGAGGAGGTTCCCCTTAAGGGAACAGGAAAGGTAATTCATGCAAGTCAGCGCAAGCTCTTCAAGAGACTGAGTGGCAATCGCTGGACTGAGTCCAAGCAAAACTTAGCTGACATCGTTAGCTTCCACTCCTTCCTCTTTAAGACTAACTTGTCGCTGTCGCAGCTCTGCTCCGATGATGTAACACAATCATTCATGTGGTTGGTTCAACGCAACTCTCATCCTCAATCTCTTTCAGAATCTGACAGAGAGAGGGCTGGGAAGTTCATGCCGTTGATACATCAACCTCTCTGCCCTCTGTCTGTGAGGTTCGAGAGGGATTGACGAGCAGGGATCACTCATTTGCTTATGTTCACAGCATTGGCCGTGTACTAAGCAAGGGGGAGTGTTGAAGGACGCATGACCTTCTACACGGATTGGGACATATCCGATCCAATTAGGAAGTATGCCTTATGCATTCTTATGCGTTGTGATCCCATAGTCACACATTATTCCTGATACTTACTTATGGTAGTATGCACGTCACATAACGGTCTCCTCATGTATATAAGGACCTCAGATTCTCGCTGTAAATACAGAGAGTTCTCCTCTATCTTCGTAGCACAAGTAGTAGTCACTAAGTCTAAGCTGGTAAGCCTGCTCTGCGCATTTATTGCTGCGACAGGTACGGTGTGCCACAGGTAGCGGATATTGGACACCGTACCTGTACCTGTCAAACCTGTGGGCTGTTTACCACAGGTTGACCCTTACCTGTGCTACACCCTAGTCTTTCTCTTTCTCAGACTGAGCCACCTTGTGTCTCGCTTAGTGTTCCGCACGGGTGACACCGCGGGTAAAATCGGAGACACCGTACCCGTACCTGTGAACACCGTACCCGTATAGGATACCGTGCCACGGGTACAGGTACAACCCGCGGTATTACTCAAAAAACCGCGGTGTACTAAACACCATGGTACATTGAATCGCAGTTAGCGACGTTTACGAAGCATAATGATTTTTTATATATAAACGTAGCTACTACATTCAGATCTCGTACTACATTTGCTGTCCTACATCTGTATGCATCGCAGAATGCAAATCCAGGTAAAAAAAATATCTTGAGGTGGGCACTGGGATCGAAGGGAGGTGTGGCCGTGCAGCAAAAATGAGACAAAGGGTGGCACCGTGGTGGATGTCGAGGTGCTGTTGTCTGCGTTTGATGCTGCCGATGGTGCCCTTGTCGACACTGCTCTTGTGCTGCTGTCGCTGTCGTCGACGTTGCTGCCATCCCCGGTGTCGATGTTGCTGGCTTCCTGCCCTCGTTGCTGTTGACATTGGTGCTGCTGCTGTCATCGACGTTGTGGTTGTCAATATGCTGTTGCTGCAGCTGCAGCTGCTGTCGACGCTGAGGGTGTCTTGCTGCTGTTGTAGTCATGTCGGTAGTCGGGCGTATTGGCGAACGCGAAGTGGTTATGGCGAGGTCGGGCCAGATGTGAAGGGGGGAGTGATTAGGAAGCAGTGAAGGTGGCCTGCGCATCGTCGTTTGTGTTGCGGACATAGCTGGGTCTAGTGGCAGTGGCGGTGACTGAAAGAAAAGGATGAACGCCGTCACATGTGCCTGTTCTGCATCGAGCACCTGAGTGCGCCTAGATCACGCGCACTTGTTCTGAGCAGGAAAATATCGTGAAAATACCTCAAGTCTAGTTCTGGTCGAAAGTTGTCCATTGGAACGCAGTACCTGACATGCGATTGCATGTCCACGCCTTCTGCATGGTATCGACTCAGAGGAAATGCACAGAGATTCTCGCAATTGAGGTTGAGGCCCGCCTTGCCCATGATACCCATCCCTCTTAGGTAGCCCTTGTACAGCAGGACCTCCACTGCCACAGGGGAAGGCGAGGCTTTGGTGGGCAGGCCGAGTGAGCGGTCATGCGCAACATCTTTGAAGCCTTTGATGAACTCCCAAAAGGTCTTCGCATCGGCCAGGTTGACGGTTGCGCTCCAGACCGCGCAAATCTCGTCCGACTTGTCCACAGTCAACCAAACCGGCGCTGACAAAGGAGCATTAGAAGACGCGGAGATCGAAAGCCGGTCAATATCCGAGGACAAGTTGGCGTTATTAGAGCGCGTGCGGGCGGCATGGGGACGCGTTGGTGCGGGGACTCAGGGATAATTGGATGTCTTGGGGTCATCACTTCGGCAGGGCTTCTGTGATGAAATAAATTTCGTTGAGTTGAAGCCAGCGCGCTCGTCTTTACGAGCGGTAAAGATGAGGGACTTACAAGGAAAGCCGAGAGGCTCAGAGTCCAGGTTTGAACCGGCCCTGCTTGAACCCCAACTTCTGGGTGCCCGATACGCGTTTTTTGCGGGCGAAGACGATGACCTATCAATCACGGAAAGTGTGCAGGGCTGAATGAACAAGCTATGAGATAATCATCGAGTCAGATACGGTGTCCAAACCATCAAGATGTACCACTTACCCCCAAACAAAGGCCATCGGCCAGTTCTTCTTGGGTTTTTATTCATCCCAACCACACGACGTGTAACTACATTGCGAAGTGGTGTGCCTGCTTGTGTCAAGGGCGTTCCCGCAAGGAACAATGAACCAACGCCTCATCGACTGGCATCACTGTTACCACTTTACTGTCACGAGGGTTGCATGTTATGTTGTTGACGGTGCTGCTGCCTAAATTGCAGGGGTACCTAGTGTGTTCATGCTGGTAGTAAGATATAGGCCATGCCAAGGGTTTGCAAGAGCGTGTTGCAGTGCGGAACTGGGACAATGCGTTGCCACCCGATGCAGCTCGGCATCTCCCGGAACCCACGGGTACACCTGCAGACAGGTATGGTATTACACGGTATCTGATTGGGTAATACCGTACCCGTACCCGTGCAACCCGTGATCAAAATACCACGGGTTGACCTGTACCCGTGCGGAACATTAGTCTCGCTTCACCCTCTCGTCCTCCAAGCCAGCTAATGTTCGACCTTGCGTCGTCTGCGGTAACACGTATAACAACACCACCACTTAGCACCAGTGGAATGGACATGAATGAAAGACATATCCAGTGGAGCACGAATGAGCGGCTCATACCCTTCGACATCAACTCGCTCGTCTTTTCGATCTTGCTTATATCTCCCAGGAGTCGCACAATGTCCCCAGACCAGATAAGTTCAGCATTCTCTCATACAACATCTCTCATTCAGAGGATGAAAACAAGCAATAACGCACTATGAGCTTGTGACGGGATTTGTTGTTGAGCTTCTGGGTCAAATGTCATGATCCACCGTCTTCATTGATGGAGAATGAGAGTGTCTAGGTGGATGTGTCGTAGGGGAGAATCAGGAAGTAAAAGGGGTGGCCGATATTACCCATGAGGTAGGAAAGCGCTCAAATGTAAACTTGGAAATGTTGTTGTATGGCATCGCAACAGTCAGTGTTGTCGGGGACTCGTATACGGCTCGAATTTGGGAGAAAAGCATCGTTCCCAGACGTTAAGGTCATGGATACTCCGTGGATAGCAAGGGGTGATCCAAGGTGCCAGGGAGACGCTGTTGATAGACCCTTGGGGAATTCCGGGGGGTCCGGAACGGCGTACGTTTTGGCACTAACCAATTAGGGACTTGCCCGTTAATGCCCACTGATCTCGTGACTTCCTCCTAAGCCTTTTCTCCGTCACACGACCGCTATCGAAGCTCCATTTTGCTTGCTTGGCAGCCTTGGTTATAGGCTATGAGGCTTGGCCGCAGCTAGTACTAGTGCTTGGCTAGCTATCTGTGAAGTCAGGGGCTCCCGAGAAGCACAAGAGAGCTGAGCTTGTGGAGATTGGGGTGGAGCCTTGCGGCATGCACTGTGCGGGGCTCAGGTGGGGAGTGTGTAATATGGTTCGCCCCCTTTCTTTCCCTTTTTGATAGTATATTTATTTCTTTTCTTTGATCAGGTCGTATTTCTACGCACGACATTGAGGGTGCCATTTTTCCTATACCACGTGCCTCATATGCATGCGACCCTGGCTACTTGCGTAGTAGCGGCACATCCCTTTGCTATAAGGTAGCAGTTGCAGTTGCGCCACTTTTCAACCTCTGGGCGGACCAGTATATGATATCATGACATTTAGAAGAGCACTTCGGAGCGCCCGCCAACCTAGGAAGTCTGCTAGTAGTCTGCTGCCCAACGTATTTACACCCCGTCCGCCGCTACCATCCGGCGCTGCACTCTCGCTCTGATCTCATCTCGAGTCTATGACGTCACCACCCACCCGATCGATCATCCCCGAGTAGTCCGTCTCTGTTTTCCCGAGAAAGCCGAACACGTGCGAAATTGACCCTGCCTGCTCATTACTCCATTCGAGCTAGTCATGTTGCACCTTCCCTTCTGCATCACACCTCACCATGCCCTCATTTCAATCATCGTTTTGGGGATAATCACTGCATGTACGTATGACCCCCAATTCCCTCTTCAACCTGCTATCCCCACTTGTTACCACCTTACGCGGCCTCCGTTAACCACGGTGAGTTCTCTCAACCATCCGTTATCTTGTTATTACACATTATCCTTACGACCTTTTCCACGCAGTCGTGTCTCTGGGTTGTCTCCTTCCGAGTCCCAACCTGTTCATCTGTTTCCCCATCGCCTCTACCTTGTGGCTTAAACGCCGGACATCATGCGCCTATGTTACAGGACTCACTCCCCATACATGAAGACTCTCTGCATCTCCCTCGGGGCAAAGGGATCGACTCGCCTCTCCCTGCTCTCGTGGTGTGAACTCATAAGCTTGGTTCTTGTCTGTTAGCTGCTTGGACATGAAATCAAGCCAAGAGATCCTCGACACCACGTGCTGGTATGGCATGGCACCGATGAATGAGGTCAGGGTTTTAAGAGTCAACCTTGAACTCACTGCGAAAAATGGAGAGAGAGGCCGGAGAACGAGGAGGGTTCAGCTTGGTTTGATCGCCAAATTATCGCCTCCGAAGGTGTCAGCCTATCTCGCTCAGCTCACCACTCTTCTATTTGAGCTCTGATGGCTGTAACACAGTAGTTGTGGTCAGTATACTGATAATCATATGGATAGCAGTCCAAGCATAATGAATCTGAGGACATAAAATGTTGTGAATAATTGGTCTCATCAGATTGCACGCGCGCGAATTCCTCACCCTTGGTGTCAAGTTTGGGCTCCTCAGGCCAGGCTTTGAAAGTTCCGAGCTGGCTATGACAAGCCATCAGATATAAACTGCGGGGCCTGTTATGTGCAGTATATCCATGGGCACCCCCAAGCCGAGAAGGAGGGCTGCGCGCAATTATTTTTAATGAGCACGTGGGATCTAACTATTGAGGGCAGTCTTGCCGTTGCCTCGTTCCCGCCCTTGTTGAAAGTCATTTCGTATTAATCTCTAAAGTCTACATACAATTTGTTATTGCCAATACCACCCTTATTCTCGTCCACAGAGGGCTTTACTTTAATGCCCGCTCCGTACCTACTCGCTTTGCCGCGCTCTTTTATCCCTAAATCGGACTTGCATTCTCTGGGCCCCCTCCTCACTTCGTGCCTTCGCGCACACTGGCACTAGTGAGACAGTTATTGTTGCTCTTACCAGCCTCGGTCATGCTGTCGGGCGCTGCTACAAAGTTTACGTATATTGCATTTCTGACAAGTACCCGATACATAGCATTGCGGTAGCGATCGAAGGGCGGTGAGTGATCCATGACACTGGCTGATGGTTTATATGACAGCACATCAATGGTCGTCTCCGGTCGCTAACATAAATTGCATTTTGGCGACATCTATACCAATTCCATGTGATGATGATGGTGAGGCGGTCGGAATAAGCAAACGAGTGCACGGTGATACGGACAGCGAGTGGAGAAGATAGGTGAGATGCAAGACGTACCGGGTCGCTGCTAGTCTTAACCTCTTGCTCAGCGCCTGAACGATGCAAAGGTTCGTGTATTCAGCCATGGGCCACGAGTGACATCGTATTGCTAGTTGGCTCGGAAAGACGATATTAGCATTATCAACGATCTCAATCCCCTTGGACATTTCGTAGTGTAGTTTTCCTACCGCCCGACTCGATGCGAGGGAGATGAATATCCGTGTGGAGTTTCCTGGTGAGAACAGGAATATTAATGTTGATGGATGGATCAGCATTGGTAGCCTCTTACCTGTACAAAAAGGCAATTTTTGTTGGGAGAGAGATGCAACGAAGAAACTTGAACTAATTAATTGTGAAACGGGCCGAAACTGAGTAAGTCCGAGGGGAACAGGGAAATCTTGTCTGTAGTAGATGAGGATCAGGGGTACTACTACGTATCGTGAGGTAGTGATGTGAAGTATAAACTAGTGACTCATACTAGGTGCCTGGCCTCAGCGGCAGCATGCGCAGATGGAACGAGAACTGAGGAGGCCCGTTGAGGGACTACTCAAAGCTATATACGATGTTCTACTGAATGAAATGGCCAATCCTCGAGCTAATTGACTTGGGAATGTTAACCTAGGTGTGTAAGCGTAGCCAAGAAGGTAAGAGGCTAAATTAGGGTGATTGCGGTTAAGGTAAATCAACAGGGGTGCTCAGAGGTGTCCTGCAAACATATGTACAGTATATGACATTAGATCGGGGTTTCTAATTTAACCGCATGTGTGATCGCTCGCGCGCTGCATCATGGATCCGCCTGCATCAGAACGGCGAGGCGTGACATGACATCTTATCCATACAGTACGTGGACGTACGGCATGAGGAGATCGTGTATGTCCTCGCGACACGTAATGATGTACTTTTTGATGTAACGCACTCGTGTACCGCCGTGTCCGCCCTGCATTTTTGCGCTCTGTCATCACCAGCGCAACGTTGAGTGCCTCGAGGCGCCGCCCGGTTAGCAATGCAAGGGTGGACTCATGTTTTCGAAAGACACTCATCTACCGCAGCAAGCTCATGAAAATAGGAGAGATGAGTGAAAAGTAGCTGACTCAGGATTGCACGGACGGTGGCAGTCGCCACTACATGTGTACACCTGCACAGCTTTAACATGCGGGAAAGGCGTGCCTGGCGTGGGCCGCGTGGCCTGTCACGCGGCGTGTTCTGCTAGATCTAGTACAGCCTCCAACTGATGCACGGATCGGCAGGTATATTAGAAGCACGTCTTGTGTTTTATATAGATATTCGAGGACGAGGCAAGCGCAGCGACATAGCCTGTCTTGCAACCAGTTTTTGGTCTTCGGCATGATTGCAAACTGACGGGCCAGGATTAGGCAAAGCCGGACCGGACAGGCCCGTAGGTTTAACTTACATCACGTTACACGCTTTGATCTTGACAGACATCGGAGATCTCCGTGCCAACGTCCCTCTTGCCCCATTTCTTCTCTTCGCCATGTTTGCGACGCATCGCAATCAATCGTCCTGGGGCCGGTATTCCGGCTTCCAGAGTTCTACAAAGACTAGTCCTGTTGGGAGTCCAACCGGTACAGTCCCAGTTGCACAGAAAAGGGTGAAAGGCCGAACACGACAGACGGAAGAACCCCGTAAAATTAATTTCATGAGTCACCTGATGGTTCTTCCGACTTCCGTACAATGTACAGTACAATAGCTGTAGGCCGTAGCACTGCCGTAGCTACAAGTACTCCGTAGCTGCACGTGCCACTTTCTGCGACTCTCTACATTGCGTTATTGTTCGAGAAATAGAAATACCCCTCTGCCACCGAAGTGCCTCTTTTTTGCCTCCTCGCCTCCTCACACTTATCATCCACATTTGGCACCTCCGCATTCACTCCCTTCACTCTCGTCCACTTCGTTCACCCAGGCCTGCACCTCGTGTAGGCTTCGTTTCGGCATCTTTCCTGCCGTACCAGTGCGTCCTCCTTTCTCGCCCACAGCATTGTGCATGGTGACCCTATATTTCTTGGCTCTTGGCTGGTTCTTGACTAGTTCGCCATATAAGGGTGAGGAAGGGAACCTTTGAGGCTCCATTCCTGCATCCCGCATCCATACTCACCACCGCCGCTTTACACCCCTCATTACTCCTCAGCCACTTTTCCCGGTGTTCTCTCCTATATCATCACTTTTGTCCTATGGATGCAATCCAGAATCTCCCACAAGTCCCCCGTGATGTCAAATTCCGAGTTCTTATTATTGGAAGAGCAAATGCAGGAATGACATCGATTCTCCAGAGAGTCTGTGACACGACAGACAGTCCGGAGGTCTACAGGCTTAGTCGGCGGGGAGTCCGCAAACGGGTACGTTCTAATTCTTAATGCCACTTTGAATCTCATCATCTAGCCAGGTTCAACTTATAACCTCGATAGAGGTGAGGGAGGCTTTTATTTCTTGGTGATAGCTAATCGTGACGACCCTTCTTGCGTAGCGTGGCCTGCATAACATCGAGGACGAACTTATCTTCGCAAACCATAATGGATATGTCTTCCACGACTCCCGCGGGCTTGAGTCCGGCTCTGAAGACGAGTTGAAGATCGTGCAAGAGTTTGTCGGTCGTAGGTCGCTGGAAAAGCGATTAAAGGATAGATTGCATGCAATATGGTTTGTCCCTTTGGGCGTCTACAGTTGCAAATTTAAGACATCTGCTTTCCAGGTACTGCATTCCGATGGACAATGACCGGCCATCATTAGATTTACGCCATTTTGATGCTATTTGCCCGGATAAGAATGGTACGTCGGAACACAACTCTACGAACTTGGGATTGATATGAGGTTTTTTCAAGTTCCTGTGATAGCGGTATTCACCAAATATGACCAATTCAGGCGCGATACCGAGATGAAGTTGGAGGACGAGAATGGTGACCCAGAAGCGGACCTCGTCGCTGAGATGGAGAATATCTTTAAGCAGCATTATTTGGCCTACCTTCCGGAATCTGCACCGTATATACGTTTGGAGGGTGAGCATTTTGTCAACCAGCTAGCATGAATTACGCTAATTTCTGTCCTATAGGAATGCACAAGCCTGGCCGACAATGTACCGATCTTATCGAAATGACTGCGAACGCGCTCTCAGGTGGCATCATTGCCCACATGCTCTTGTGTGTGCAGAAGGATAATCTAGAGCTGAACATAAAGCGGGCCGTTAAATTGTAAGTTTCTAGGTAAATTGAGACGAGAATGAGAGGAGCGTATTACAATTACAGGGCGCATTCTGCATTCGGACAAGAGAAAGCGAATACAGAAAGAATAATAAAAATATGCATCGCGGCATTTCCATCAATTTGGGTAAGTTGTACTACCGCGTTCCGAGTCGCCTCTTGCTAAAAGAAATTTATTGCCTAGTACTTCGTCAGTCTGTCCTTATCTTACGCACTCATCGCACACTCGCTCACTTTATTCCTGCGTCCCGACTTGTCCTTTTGCGCTCTCCAGAGAATGAGTATCCCTCGTCCGCTCGCCCGCTCTCTTCAACGAGTGAGTCTCTCTCGCTCGTTCGCTCAACTTCCGTTTACTGACTTGTTTCTCCCTCGCGTTCTCCAGTTTGTGAGTGTATCTTACTCGCACTCTTTCCGTGTGCTGACTTGTTCCTCGCTCTGGCCTTCCAGAGAGTGCGTGCTCCTCGCTCGTCCGCTCTTTCCATTTGCTAACTCCTTCCCTCTGGGCCCTCCAGAGTGTGGGTGCCCTTCGTTCTCTTGCTTTCCTTTGTATCCTGACTTGGACCCCCCTCGTCTGTTTTCCAGAACGTGAGTTGTATTTTTCGACCTGCTTGATCTGTTGTAATTTCCTCATTTCTATGCATTGAAGGCGTTCTTATCTAAGCTACGCTCGTTTGCCGCAAATGTAATGTTTATTATTTTTACAGTCTTACCTTTGTTTTTCTGACACAATTACAGCCGCTCCTTTCAACATCAAGTGATGATACGCATCATCAACTAATTGGTGCATTTCTGCTTTCTCCCGCTCCCTCTCCCTCTGCAATTTCTAACATACAAAATAGGGCTAATTCTCATTCTCGAGCATGCCTGCCTTTCTTATGCTTCACAGTCTAGATCGTCTAGAGACGAGGCATTGGATAGGGCATATTCTAAATATTGTGCTTCTGACATTCATGATGTGGTCAGAAAGCGGTTTCTAGAACCTCCGAAGAAATACACTATTCCCGAATTTACAGAATTTATCCTAGAGCACCGTCTCCGGTGATTATGTTCCGCTTGCCATGTTTTCATCATTCCACTGGCATAGTGTTATACATAATGTTTTTTTGCATATTCTACTGCGATTATACCCCGTAATTAGCTATATATTCGTCGCAATATCGTATTCCCCTCCTGCCCTCAGCATAGGTGCGACCCCACTCCCTAACTCCGCTAGGTGACATAGTGGCACGGTCGCTTTGTATGTTAGGTGGGGCTGAGCTCGCTAGGGTGTGCTGCGCCTCGGCGCAGCGAGATCTAGGTACTCATAGAAGTACCTGCTGCGGGGATTCAGGAGAGTTTGCGCATCGCGTCTCATAGGTGTGCCTGCCCCCACTGGAGATTAGAACGATTTTAAGGTTGTATGCGGAGAACTGGGTTAGAATCTTTAAGATAAGTTACTATCGAGGTCGTCCGATCGGGCTACGTAGGCAGGGCAGTATGGCCAGCAAAACGTCGTTCTGCATGTGGGTGCTAGCGGGGGTGTGCGCGATATAAGAAAGATTACTATATTTAGCACTCGCTTTGAAGATCATGGGAACCCAACGATGATTTATCTTGCCTATTCACACAACCGGCGATGGCCTTCCACTTTGGGAAACATCGGCTTTTCCATCAGAAAGGCTAAAGTGGGAAGCGAGGTGATATCCATGATAAGGATGTAAGAATTAGGCCATTCGGCGGAGGGCAGTGCCCTGAGAACCCCTGACAGCGTATAAATATCAACATGCATGCACTGGCATGCAAGGAGACTTAAACAGAAAGAGGACTACGCAAGATCAAACAGCAATCAAATAACAATCAAAATCGCTGCCAATAACCCACGTAGTACTGGCAGTGAGCCGCCTCATGCCTCATGGCACTCATCCCTTTGCCTACGTGGCCCGCCTCCATCAGCATTCTATCAAAACACGTTTCGCGCCGGTGTTTTTCCGTTCGGCAGGATACGTTGGCAGGTCCCTTTCCATCATCCCGTCCTCATCGCCTTCTCACAACAGGCCCCTGGATTCTGGATTCTTCAGAACCTTTTACACGTGTCTTATCTCATTCGGAAGAATGATGATTAGTAATGACCTCAGTTGAAGCACTAGTAACTTCAGGTGGGCGCCCTTCAGCGCCTTCACTACAGCCTCAGGCCCACAGCTAACTTTCTTTGCTACCTTCTCTGTCATGAAGCCGCCCTCGACGGTCCTAGGCCCTATCTCCGATCACTGCGCGTCTCTGGCTTTCGAATTTAGCACCCTATCACCCAACATTCGCAATGCGGCGGTGTGTACAGTGACACATTGCCACCTCGACTATGCCCCGAATTATCGTGTCAGCGTCCCGCCAGCCTGTCTCAGCCTCACCTCATCGCTGCAACGCTGTCAACAACTCCTAAGCAGAGCACGCTATCAAATACGGCGATGGGTTGCCGGTGGCTCGGACCTGCCTCTGCCATCTGAGTCGCCATCTCGTTACGCTGTGCTTTGCTATACTGTCCGAGTCGACGCGTCGTTTTATATCTAGCAAGTACCATAGCCTATACTTAGTGAGGTCTCACCTGCCGTTGCCCACGTTAAATGTAATATGAAGTACATCAGCAACCCGTCCATATGCTTTTTTGTACTTATTTGCCTTTTTAAAGAAAACAAGCAC
>QFEY01002013.1:0-36996 GCA_003316435.1 Russula virescens | reverse complement strand
TAGTGCAAAATTAGAGATAATGCCGCTAGCCTATGCAAATTATTAGAGTACCTTTTTCCTGATGAGTGCACCTTCGGTTGGTGTCGAGATTGGGAAAGGCCACGATGAGATGGGGCTGCGAACTTTGCTGGCAATCAATATAAGGGCCAGAGCCGTCGAGCTGCAGGACTGTATATGATGGCGCATTGTGGAAGTACGGTGGCGAGAGCGACATTACTCTGCGACGTTTAGCAGGCAGAGCCTGGAGATAATGGTTTGGCCGGCAGAGGCAGGCCGCGGAGCACCATACGATGAAGTGTCCGTTGCTGGCGGAGGGGATGATGATAGACAATAAACAAGCGGGGATCGAGGCGAACCGCGGTATACAATACTGTACTACCATAGCTGTAGCCACGTCCGAGTCCAAGCGAGACGGGCCACTCGCGAACACGGGCTGTGTGTAAATGCGATTAATATCAATCCATCAAACACGCCCTCGTAGAGAACGCAAGGTATCGCGATTCCTCTGTGCAAGTTACAACCAAACAATTCAAGGAACCATAATTGACTCAGTTCATAAAGGGCGATAGGCAATTGGATGATCGTCTCATGGCGATCCTTGCCAACATGAGCATGCGGAGTTTGGAATTTTCAAGCGGACAGTGAATCCGGAGAGGTGGCGGGTGCCAGCGCCGCCATTGACTCGGAAATCGTGTACCAAAACAATTCGCTCGGAATGATCAATCCGGACTCGGAGCCGCAACGACATACAGCAGGATGGCACCTTTCTAATTATAGCGCCTTGCGACCTCTTCCCTCCCTCGCTATATCTTCCAATGGCGGACTACGACATCTTTCGCGAACAGCTTGGCATCAAGTTTCCTACGTACGGTCACGCTTTATGGGACCCAAGTCCAAGGAGGCCCGGAATGCCTGTGAATATCGGTGATGTTGGCTTTATCCGCGGCGGCAAATTCCACCTTCTGTTCAATGCTCTGAGACCCGAAGGCGAGGAATGCGGGGTGCCAGAGGGTTGCGCACAACTTGTTCCCAGATTGAGAGACCATCTTACCGAGGGTTATCTGGATCCTGGACATTACTATTCTAGCGGAGTCCGAGTGAGGCCTGAGCTGCCTCAGTTTTCTTCTGGGTATTGCGATTCTCTATCTAAATGTTCCATTACTGATATTTTCTAAGCTCAAGCAATACTCGAGAGGTCTGCTTTACATTCCCAGGCAATCGACTCGGAGGAGGGGCAGCGTTATCCCTCCCAGTAAAAGCTCATCGTAAAGACACTCTTGCGAAGGGTGCTTTTGGCGAATGGATGGTGAAGCATATCGATCGCTGTTTCGCGTTCGCGCGAAAGCATGAACTGGGCATCGAGCACATGGAAGACATCGTTCTAGTAACTGGTTGCGATCTCGCGAGATCATGGACGAACGTCGCTTTCTTGCAAGGCGAGGTTGAATCAGAGGCGTCATTCGGAGAAAAGGTTTCCCACGGTTCTGATGAGAGCCTGGAAATTGGGTTCTCACCCAAGTGTACTGGGGGAGCAATGTCACGGTCAAACCACGGGCCTGAAGGGAAGGTACGTTGATACGATGCTCGCAAGTATCAACGGATTTGTGAATGACACTGTCATGACATTCACTCATTAGGACCTACCCGAAGATCAATGCATATTTCTCCGAGGGTTTCGTGTCGCTCGTACACACTGGTTATGGCCAAGGCGTCATAAAGCTGCAGCAGGTCCCTCTACAGATCTGAATAAGCCGGATACGAAAACAATGTCAATTCCCGCCACTTCAAAGGTAAGGGAAGTTCTCTGGCTTCCTTCGACCTTCGTTTGAGGTTTCGTAGTTCAGGGATCCTCTTCATTTACTGCTGGATTACATCGCGGAGGTATGTACTATACGCCCAACATCATGTCTTCGATACGTATAGACGCTCAATCTCCACGTAAACCATGCAGCGGGCACACGACTGCGATATGATACTCGTACACGATGATGACTTGGAAGGGATCGATGGAATTGGCAAAGGCACTGTAAGCGGAAGCTTGATTATGCGATAAACGTTCTTATATTCGCAGTTACTGGGAACCCTCCAGCCAGATGCAGTGATCGATCTCTTCCGTATGTCCAACATAGAGATGCGTAAGGTTTCCTATGGTGAGCCCTCCCGACGCAATCGGACCCATAACTTGTCTGATTCTCACGGTTGGGTTCATGCAAAAAGATTTGTCAAGGGTCACTAGTAATCCAAACACCGAAACTGGTGTCGTATGGGTAGCAATGCTTTCGAAGCTTTTCCAGAGCTGGAGTAGGTTACACTGCTATTAGCCATTCTGTGAGCATGGACTTAGGACTTACTTGGCCCATCCATGTCATTTTTTGCAGATACTGAGATCCTGACCCAACAATTAATTCGTGCGCCTCAGAACCCTGGTCCCCGCCACATAAGCGGATCGTCACCGACGAACCATGTCCTACCAACTTTGCAAGGTAGCTTACTCTTGTCGCCCATTCGAGATGCTATTGCTAAATATAAATGTTGCTTGTTCGAAGATTCGCCTAAGCGGGTGGATTTGACTTTACCGGATTTAGATGATGATGACAGTAACCCCGTTCGTTCAACCACCACAGTGTCGGGCGCTCCTACCTACAAATTCTTGGCAACACGTGACGAGTACAAGAGGGTCAAGGGACGAGTCCAGCGTCGTCCCGTACACCGAGCTCCGAGTAAGAAAGAGACCCTTACTCTAGTCGAGCAGAGTCGCCCCCGAGTTCCAGACGTCCAGTTCCGGGTCCTCATTATCGGAAGAGCAAATGCAGGGAAGACATCCATCCTCCAAAGAGTGTGCGACACTACCGAGAGTCCAGAGATCTACAGGACAAGTCCATCGGGAACACGCGAACGGGTGCGTTCTCGTTTCTAATGACACTTCAAATCTGATCGTCTACCCAGGTTCAACGACTTCAAGCCACACAAGAGGTTTGGCATACTTATTCTGATTGATGGCAGCTGATTGTGAGGGCCCTGGTTGCAGCGCGGCGAGCACAACATCAGGGATGAGTTTGTCTTCGCAAATCATGAGAATTATGTTTTCCACGACTCCCGCGGATTCGAAGCTGGCAGTGGAGACGAGCTGAGGATTGTGCAAGATTTTATCCGTGAGAAGTCGCGGGGGAGGCGATTGAGGGATAGACTTCATGCAATATGGTGTGTTCCTCTGGGTATCTACCGTTGAAATTTCACGGGATTTGCTTCTCAGGTACTGCGTTCCGATGGACAACAGTCGGCCATTGTTGGATTTACAGTACTTTGAAGACATTTGTCCGGACAAGAATGGTCTGTCAACTTATACGAGGTTATGAATTGGGATTGACATGTGGGATATTTCAAGTCCCTGTAATAGCGGTATTCACAAAGTATGATCAATTCAAGCGTGAAATCTCGTTCAAGTTGGAGGATAAGGGCTATGATCCAACAACGTACCTCGAGCACGAGGCAGATACTATATTCCGTAAACATTATCTGGCTGTCCTTAAGGGACCACCACCGTTCGTACGTTTGGAGAGTGAGAACCTTGGTCTCAACTATCATGTACTGTGCTGATTTCTGTCCCGTAGGAATGCACAAGCATGGTCGATCATGTGTTGAGCTCATCGAAGCGACTGCCGATGCGCTCTCTAGCGACGTCGTTGCCCTGATGCTCTTAGCCATTCAAAAGTGTAACCTGGAGCCGAACATAAAGCAGGCCATTAAATGGTAAGTTCTCTGCTACAGTGGTACTAGAGCGATAATATAGCCGCTTTATAGGGCTTATTCTACACTCGAACAAAAGAGTATCGAGGAAGTAGTAAGGAAATGTATCCTGGCACTTCCGTCGCTCTGGGTAAGTCGTAATGTGGTCTGAATTGCCTCTTGCTGAAAGAAAGTTACCACCTAGTTTTACGTCAGTTTGTCCTCCCTGGGTTGTCTCTATGTCCTGTATTCTCATTCTATGCTCCTTCACACCCACACTTTCTTTTGGCGTCTAAATTGTGCTTCTGCGTATGACAGGCCGTGAGTACCACTCTATCGCGCCATCGTTATCTTTTGGTGACCACTTATCCCTCTGTGGTCAACTACAGTTCGTAGGTGTCCCTAGCTAGTCTTGGTTTTCCTCGATGCCCTGACTGCCCGTGCTCCCACACTTGTCAGAAAGTGAGTGCCTTCGCTTTCTCGCTTCGTCTTGCTGTCGTGACCCATCCTCCCTCTGCGCTCGACAGGGGGTGAGTGCCCCTCGTTCTCTCACTTTAATTCGATGACCTGAGCTGTCCCTCCCTCTGCGCTCGGCAGAATGTGAGTACCCCTCACTCTTTCGCTTTCAAGTTCTCTCAGTGTCTTGACATATTCCTCCCTCTGCGCTCGATAGTTCGTGGGTGCCCCTCATTGTCTGCCTTTCTCTTGCTATCCTTACTTCTCCCACTCCCTGTGGTCTACAGGATGTGAGTGCCCCCCGCTGTCTTGCCCTCTTTTGCTGTCTTGACTCGTCCTCTGTCTGTACTCGACAGGGAGTGAGTGCCTCTATTACTCTCACTTTCTCTTGATGTCTTAATATGTCCCCTCCGCGCTCAACAGGAAGTGAGTTCAAATTCCCCGCGCTCTGTCGCTTTCGCTTGGTGCCCTGACTTTTCTCCTTGTGGGTCGACAGGACGTCAGTGCCCCTTATCCTCTCATTTTCTCTTGCCGTTCTGATTGTCCCCCCCCACTTCGCTCGACAGGCAGTAAGTGCTCCTCGCCCTTCGCTTTCTCTCACTGTGCTGACTTGTCCCCCCTCCCTTTGCGCTCTACAGGAAGTGAGTGACCCTTGCTTTCTCTATTTTTCTTGGTGTTTTGACCTGTCCCCCCTCTGCGCTCCACAGGAAGTGAGTTTCCCTCCTCTTTAGCCTTTTCTTGGTATTATTCTGGCTTAACCCTTCGTCTGCGCTCAACAGTTCGTGAGTGTCCCTCGCCTCTCCGTTTCTCTTGGTGCCATGACTAGTTCATTCACCTGCGCTCGATAGGAAGTAAGTCCCCCTCGCTCTTTCGTTTATTTCGGCGTCCTGAGTTATCCCTCCCTCTTTACTTGACAGGCAGTGAGTGCCCCTCGCTTCTCGCCTTCACTTACTGTCCTAACTTTTCCATCCCTCTACTCTCGGTAGTTTGTGAGTGTTCGTCGCTCTCACCTTCTCTTGATGTCCTGACCTTCCCCCCTCTTCGCTTGACAGAGAGTGAGTGGCCTCGCTGTTTCCTTTCTCTTGTTGTCCTACCTTGTTTATCTTCACTCGACAGAAAGTGAGTGTTCCTCACTCCTCTTGCTTGCTTTGGTACCCTAACTAGTCTCTCCCTCTCCTCTCGATAGAAGGTGAATGACCCTTGCTCTCTCACTTCCTCTCGCTGTTCTGAGTTCTCCCTCCCTCTACGTTCGACAGGAAGTGAGTACGCTTGGGTCTTTCGCTTTGTCTTGGTGTTCTGACTTGGCCCCACCCTCTGCGTTCGACAGGGAGTGAGTGCCCCTTGCCGTGTCGTTTCATCCTGGTTTCCTGACTTCCCTCTGCACTCGACAGGGGGTGAGTGCCCCTCGCTGTCCAATCCTTTCCCGGTGTGGGGTCCGTCCTGATTAGGGAACCTCGACGCTCAACAGAAAGTGAGTCCACTTCAATCTCTTACTTTCTCTTGGTATCCCAATTTGTCTCTCCCTATGTCTTCCACAGTACGTGAGTGTCCCTCGTTCTCTCGCATCCTCTTGATATACCGACCTGTCCCTCCTCTGCGCTCGATAGTTCGTGAGTGCCCCTCGCTTTCTTGTTTTCTCGTGGCGTCCTACTAACTTGTCCCTCCCTCGACGTTCAACAGTTCGTGAGTGTCTCTCACTCTCTTACTCTCTCATAGTGCCTAACTTGTCCCTCCCTCGGCGCTCGACAGTTCGTGAGTCACTCCCGTCTCGCTTTTTCTTGGTGTCCTGAACCATTGTTTCCGTTTCGCTCGACAGGAAGTACGTGTCCCTCTCCCCCCCACTTTCTCTTGATGTGCTGACTTTTCGCTCACTTTGCACTCAATAGTCCGTGAGTGGCCCTCGTTTTCTCACTTTCCTTCGATGTCCTGACTTCTCCCTCTCTGCTCGACAGGAAGTGAGTGCCTGTCGCTCTTTCACTTTCTCACTCTGCTCAGTCCTGGATTTTCCCCTTTGTGCTCGACAGGGAGTGAGTGTCCCTCTGTCTCGCGTTCTCTTGGTATCCCGACTTATTCTTCCCTCTTCGCCTCACAGCAAGTGAGTGCTCCTCGTTCTTTGGTTTCGTTTCGGTGTCCTCACTTGTCCCACCTTCTGCGCTCGATAGGAAGTGAGTGTCTGTCGCCCTCTCACCCTATCTCGGTGTCCCCAACTTGAAGCTGCCCCTTCTGTGCTCGATAGGAAGTGAGTACCCCTCGTTCTCTTGCTTTACTTTGGCGTCCTTAATTCTCCCTCCTGCGCTCGACAGTTTGTGAGTGACTCTCGCTCTTTCACTTTCTCACGGTGTTGTAATTTGCTCTTCCCTCTGCACTCTACAGGAAGCAAGTTCCCCCCCCTTACTCGCTTTTGCCTGGTGTCCTGACTTGTTCCCTCTATGCCGGACAGGAAGTGAGTACACCTCGTTCTCTGAGCTTCACTTGATGTACTGACTTTTTCCCACCCCTCCCATCAACAGAAAGTGAGTGCCCCACTAAGTTACTCTTTCACTTTCTCTCGTTGTTCTGACTTGCGCCCACCTTTGCCCTCTACAGGCAGTGAGTCCATTTGCTCTCTCTCCCTTCAGGCTCTCTTACTGTCCTGACATTGTCCACCCCTCTGCACTTGACAGGCAGTGAGTACCTCTCGCTCTCTCGCCTACTTTTGTGGTCCTGACTCGTAACCCCCTCTGCGCTCAACAGGGAGTGAGTGCTCCTTGTTCGCTCTTCGTCTCTTGGTGTCCTGACGTGTACTTCCCTTTGCTTTCCACAGGTAGTGAGTGCCCTGCGTTTTTTCGCTTTCTCTTGCTGTCCTGATGTGTCCCTCGTTTTGTCATTCAGTCCGTGAGTGTCCCCCACTCTCCACTTTGTCTGGCATTCCTCAGTTGTCCCTCTCTCTGCGTTCAACAGGATGTAAGTGCTCCCGTTTTCTTGTTCTCTCGCTTTCTCTTACTCTCTTAACCTTCAGGGGGTGAGTGTCCCCCACTGTCTCGCTCTCCCACGGTATCCTGATTTGTCCCTCGCCCTTTCGTTTTCCCTTGGCACCCTGATCCGTCTCCTTCTGCACTGTGCAGGAAGTGAGTGCCCATCGAGCTCTCGCTTTAACATGGTATCTGACTTGTCCCTCCCTCGATGCTTGACAGGAAGTGAGTTTCCCTGGCTCTCCTGCATTCGCTTACCGTCCTGATTTGTCCCCCGATCTTCTCTCAACAGGACGTGAGTGCCTTTCGTTCTCCTGCATTCTCTTACTGTCCTGATTCGTTCCTTCCCTCTTCGGTCGACAGGACGTGAGTGCCTCTCGCCTTCTTACCTTCCCTTGCGTCCTGACTCGTCTGTCTATCTTTTCCCGATAGGACGTAAGTGGCCTTGACCCTCGCGCTTTCTCTTGCTGTCCTGACTTGTACCTCCCCCTGTAATTGACAGGGAGTGAGTGCTTTTTGCTCTCGTGATTTCTATTATTGTGCTTGAATTGTTCCACCCTCTTCGCGCAACAGAGAGTAAGTTTCCCTCGTTCTCTCACCTTTCCTTGTTGCTCTGACTTGTCCTACCCTCTGCACTCGTCAGGATGTGGGTATCTTTCCCTCCGTCCCTCGCATTCTGTTGCTGTCCTGACTTGACACTCCGTCTTCTCGACAGAGAGTGAGTGTCCCTTGTTCTCTCGCTTTGTTTTGGCATTCTGATCTTTTTCTCTTTCTGTCTCTGAAGTTCGTGAGTGCACCTCACCCGCTCATTTCCGGTGTACTGAGTCGTTTCTCTCGCCCACCCTCTACTTCCATCCACAAATTTGCCAGAATGTGAGGTCTTTCCTTCTATTTTGTTATTCCCCGTCCTCTTTCTCACACCTTTCTTTCTATGCATCGCAGGTAATCATCTCGACATTGGCATCATTTATGGTCAATGTATAGTTACTATTATACACATCTATTTTTCGTTTTGCTGACTCTCCTTCAGCCGCCCCTCTCTATATCTAGCGATGATCTGTGCCACGCGATCATTGGTACATTTCCTTTGTCAGCTTCTGCAGTTCCTAACATCGAAAATAGTGACGGTTCTCACTCTGGAGTGCGCCTGCCTTCTTTATGCCTCATCATCTAGGCCTCGCTATCACAAGGCATTGACGACGGCCTGTTTCCACTACTTGTATTCTGATATTCATGACGCACTCACGAAGCAGTTTCCTTTATCTCGCAAATACACTGTTTCCCAGATTACAGAATTCGTCCTCAATCATCGTCTCAAATAATTGTTCTTCACTTGCTTTTACGTATCATGTCTTTGTGTGAATCCGTTTTGTATCTGTCAAGAAATATCCTTTGTGTGCATATATAGATACATTTCGAGTCTACGAGCCAAATCGCGGGGAATATGACTGTGTAGAGGACTGCATGTCACCGCCCACTAGTACCTGAGGGTTATTCTGCTGAGCCCTGCATCGAAAGGGCATTTCGCTCTTCATCGTACCTGTCAGTGAGGCGCTACTTTCGGTCAGCATTGAGGGGATGATGAGATGTTGATAGCTTCAATTTGATAGCGATTGGCATTGATGTCTGAGCACTTGACTTGCAGCACTGCATGCGTGGCGCGTTGTGAAAGTAAAGCAGCGAGGTGGACTGAGGGGGACACTACCATGCAGCTGTTGGATTATTGTTTGAGCGCAAGTTGCGCTTTCCGCGCGTGTACGATTATCTAATCGTTTGGCCATATACGGCCGATTTCCAGGCAAGTGTCCCAATTTCGGGCACATGTCACCGCGGTCTTGGGCTTTATTAGTAAGGCCCCCGAAATTTATTACCAACATCATGTGTTTACAGAAACGGCTGATAGTGAGCCTATGGAGAAAAACAAAGATACATTCCTCTCCATCGCCGTGACTTGAGGCGAACCCCCGGTCTCCCCTCGTTATAAAGCACTCCTCGGGCCTATAATCTCACTAGCAACTTCATCTAGGGAGAGTCTGCATGGACATGGGTAACGTTAAGTTAAGAAAACTGGTGGGTACTATACGAGCAGGGGCATGATTTGAATTCGAGAGTTGATTTAAATTGGTCGTACAATGAGGTGGTAATGGAGAGCCTGGGGACACTGTCTGGCCTATGACTATGAGGTCCTGTATCTGGGTGGCTCACTGATGCGATTCAATTCGGTGGATACCCCCAGTCCTCGCCACGGCATGGACAATAGTAGATATGGATGGGCTCAGCATGGCTGCTGTAGGACCACTTATATATTGTATGGATGCTCTCGGGCAGGAGAAGGGAAGGGCCCAGTGGGCTACATCCTTCGAGAGGCTCGGAAAATCAAGTAACCTGGTTTTACCGTAAGGCTATCTTCGACCTGATACCTCTGGGATTTGGCCTTCAGTTTGAGAGCAGGAGAACATGCCGTGGGTTTTGGGATTATTATCACTTTACTACAGTATAGTTCACACATTCACATAAGATTGGTGGGTCCAGGTCGCACCGAACCGTCTTGAGCAAAAAAAAAAAAGGAAGCCTCACGTTGACAAACAAATCCGGGGAATACCATAGCCGGGAAGAAGCGCCGGTCCAAAGACGTGGCGCGGTGAGATAAGGGTGGAAGTACAGGTATTTGCCGGCACTAATGCAGTCACTGCCGTACGGTAGTAACGGCCGGGATAGACACTTTGGAGACTATCCGAGGACGCTGACTTAGCTTTAATTCTTGAGCCATCGATGTCAGAGGGTAAGGGCCAGGGTAGGTTGCAGAGAAAGAGAAGGGAAGGAAAGCTAAGCCAACGCCGGGACACTGGCAAGGGCGAAAAGTGACGGTCATAGTACTCCTATTATCAGATCGCGATCACTACACGAGGCCTCGGATGACATAATCAAAGCCTTCAAAGGGCAGGCGCGAGTCTCGGATGCCCCTTCCGTGACGTATCTGCTTTGGTTTTGCTCCGCATGAGGGCCAAATGCCGTACGATGTAGGTGCAGTTCGTGAGGAGCATTTGCCACTGGCAGTGTATTTATAGTCACAGCAATTGATCGATATTGATCGGCCGCTAGCCTTGCCGTATTCATTACAAATCTCGTACCTATCACGCTGCCTTTTGGAACCTCCAAGTCTGAGATGTGACTCCGACTTTCATTCAGCTGTATCCAGCGCGCTCACAGGTCGGAACCATCGTGATATTTGTACCGTGTTTGTACACACACGTGCTGCAAATCTCCTCACGTCTTTAAAGCTTCGCAAGTTCCACGCCAAATTCTGAGTTGTCTGCGCCTCTGGTTTGAACGCTCTGTGCCCGGATCCAGCACACTCGAACCCAACGCGCTCGAGCCCATCGTCTCCGAATCCATCGTGCCTGAACCCATGGCCTCCGAACCCGTCACGCCTGAATCCATGGTCTCCGAACCCGTCGCACCCGAACCCATCGTCTCTGAACCCATCGAGCACGAACCCATCGTCTCCAAACCCATCGCACCCGAACCCATGCCCCCCGAATCAATCGCTCTTCAACGCAGCTTTTCGCCAGAACCAAGCGTCCCCAATCGCCGCTCATCGCCCGAACAAACCGCCCTCGAATGTAGCTCACCCGAATCAAGCACCCCCAAACACAGAGTGCCCGAACCGAGCCGCTCCGGACACAAAACTTCCGGACGCTGCACGCCCGTATCCCGAGTGCTAAATAGGCAGCAGACTATCGATCACGTCGATGGGAGCCGCCCCCGAGTTCCAGATGTTCAGTTCCGGGTCCTCATTATCGGAAGGGCAAATGCAGGGAAGACATCCATCCTTCAAAGAGTGTGTGACACTACCGAGAGTCCTGAGATATACAAGGTCGGTCCATTGGGAAATCGCAAAAAGGTACGTTCTCATTTCGAAGGGTCTTTCCAATCTCATAGTCTACTCAGGTTGGTCGACTTGAAGCCACACAAGAGGTTGGTCATGCTTATTTTGGTTGATGACGGCTTATTGTGGGGGTCCTGATTACAGCGTGGCGAGCACGACATCGAGGATGAGTATATCTTCGCAAATCATGAGAATTATGTTTTCCATGACTCCCGCGGATTCGAAGCTGGTAGTGACAACGAGCTGGCGATCGTGCAAAAATTTGTCCGAGAAAAGTCGCAGGGAAGGCTGTTGAGGGATAGATTGCATGCAATATGGTGTGTTCCTCTGGGGTATCTACGACTGCAAATTGACAAGGTTTGCCTCGCAGGTACTGTATTCCGATGGATAACCCTCGGCCATGGCTAGATTTAAGGTACTTTAAGGACATTTGCCTAGATAAGAATGGTATGTCAAAGTTCGAGGTCACGAACTGGCATTGACATATCGAATATTTCAAGTGCCTGTGATAGCGGTATTCACAAAGTATGACCAGTTCAAGCGTGAACTCTCGTTCAAGTTGGAGGATCTGGGTCGCAATTTGGATATAGACCTTGAGCACGAGGCAGAATCCATATTCCATAAACATTATCTAGTTGGCATTAATAGAGACTCGCCGTTCGTACGTTTGCAAAGTGAGAATTTTGTTATCAATCATCACGTACTATACTGATTTCTGTCCCGCAGGAATGCACAGACAGGGAGAAAAATGTACCGAGCTTATCAACAAGACTATCAGTGCGCTCTCGAGCGACCTCGTTGCCTTCGCTCTCTTGGCCATACAAAAGTTTAACCTGGAGCCGAACATCACGCAGGCCATTAAATGGTAAGTTCATGTCATGGGGGACGAGAATGAGAGCATAATCACTTTACAGGGCCCACTCTACGTTCGAGAAAAAGAGTATCGAAGCAATAATAAGGAAATGCATTCTGGCACTTCCGTCGCTCTGGGTGTGTCTTAATATTCTGTTCTGAATCACCTGTTGCTGAATGAAAATTACAACTCAGTTTTACGTCAGTCTGTCTTCGCTTATTTGTTTTCTATGACCTCATTTACTTTATATTCCTATCACACTCTCGCATTCGATCGGTGTCTAAATCGTGCCTCCACCTGTGCATGACAGGCCGTGAGTACACCTTCGTGGTTCCGTTGTTATCTCTTTGTGACCACTTGTTCCTCTGCAACCGACAGGTCGTGGGTACCCCTCGCTGTCTTGGTTTCTCTAGATGCCCTGATTTGTCCCTGCCTACACTCGACAGGACGTGAGTGCCCTCATTTTCTCGCTTTGCCTTGGTGTCCTGACTTATCCCTTTCTCTACGTTCGACAGGGAGTGCGTGTTCCCTCGCTGTCTCCTTTCATCTTTTGACGTCCAGATTTGTCCCTCTTTTTCGCTCGTCAGAAAGTGAGTGCTCATTTCCCTCGCGCTCTCTTAGTGTCCTGACTTCTTCCCTTCCTCTACGATTGATAGTTCGTGGGTGTTCCTCGCTGTCTCGCTTTCTCGCGGTGTCCTGACTTTTCCCACTATCTGTATCCCACAGGAAGTGAGTTTCCTTCCCCCTCTTTCTCTTTGTATCCTGGTTTATCCCACCGCCTGCGGTTAACAGTTTGTGAGTGCCCCTTACCCTCTCGGCTTCTATTGGTGTCATGACTTGTCCCTCCATCCATGCTCTACAGGACGTGAGTTCGCCTTGTTCTCTTGCTTTCTTTCCGCTTCCTGACTCGTCCCTCCCTCTTCGCTCGACAGGCAGTGAGTGCCCTTTACTTCTCGCTTTCTCATATCATCCTTCATTATCCCACCGTCTGCTCTCGGTAGCATGTGAGTGTCTGTCGCTCTGCCGCTTTCTCTTGGTATCATGACTTGTCCTTCATCTGCACTTGACAGGGAGTGAGTTCCTCGCTCTCTCACTTTCTCTTGATATCTTGATTTGCCCCTCCTTGACGCCCAACAGGAAGTGAGTTCCCCCTTCTCTCATTTGCTTGGTATCCTGACTTATTCCTCTTTGCTCGACAGAGCGTGAGTGCCCCTCCCTCTATCGCCTTCTTATGCTGTCCTCACTTGTCCCTGCCCCTTCTCTCAACAGGAGGTGAGTGGACCTTCTCGCATTCTCTTACTGTCCTGACTTCATCTCTCCCTCCACACTCGTACAGGAGGTGAGTGCGCTTCGCTCTCTCACCTTTTCTTGGTGTCTTGACCTGTGTTCCCTCTGCGTACCAGGAAGTATGTTTGTTTTGCTAACTCGCTTTGTCTTGGTATCCTGACCTATCCCGCTGTGTGCCTCGCCAGTTCGTGAGTGCTGTTCGCCATTATGTTTTTTCTTGGTGTCATGATTCGTCCATCCGTCTTCGCCCGACAGGATGTGAGTTTTCTTCGCTCTCCTGCCTTCTTTCGGCGTCCCACCTCATGCCTCCCTTTGCTCTCTACAGGCAGTAAGTGCCCCACGTTGTCTCGCTTCCGCTCGGTGTCGTGACGTATCCCTCCCTCTGTGGTCCGCAGTTCGTGAGTATCTATCACTCTCTGGCTCTCTCTTTCCATCTGACTTGTTTCTCCCTCTTTGTTCGACAGTTCGTGAGTGGCCCTCGTCGTCTCGCTTTCTCTCGGTGTCCTAACTTGTCCCCCCCTTTCCGTCCGAAAGGGTGTTAGCACCCCTCTCTTTCTTGCTTTGTCCCGGTGGACTGATCTGTCTCCCTCTCCGCTTTACAGGAAGTGAGTTTCTCTCACTTCCTCTTGCTTTTCTGAGTTCTCCTACCCTCTGCACCCCACAGGAAGTGAGTGCACCTCGATCTCTCGCTTTCCCTTGACATCCTGACTTGCCTTACCTTCTGTGCTCGACAGGGCGTGAGTGCCTCTCGCTGTCTTGTTTCCTCTTTGTGTCCTGACTTCCATTACCGCTCGACAGGGAGTGAGTGCCCCTCAGTGCCCCGCTTCTTTTGCTGTCTGATTTCGGCCTCCCGCTGTTTTCCACAGAGAGTGAGTCCACCTAAATCTCTCGCTTTCTCTTTGTATCTTAACCTGACTCTCCCTTACGTGTTCAACAGTTCGTGAGTACCCGCCGCACTCTCGCTCTCTCACATTCTCTGGATATCCTGACTTGTCACACACTCGGTGCTCGACAGTTCGTGAGTGACCCTCGCGCTTTCGCTTCTCACGGTCACGGTGCCCTGACGTGTCGCTCCCTTGGCCCTGGGCAGTTCGTGAGTGCCTCTCACTTTGTTATTTTCTCACTATACCCGGATTTGTCACTCACTCGGCGTCGGACAGTATGTAAGTGCCTAACGGTTTCTCGGTTTCTCTTGGTGTCTTGATTTTGTTTTCCCCGTTGGCTCGACAGAAAGTAAGTTCCCTTTGCTTCCCGCCATCTCTTGGTGTCTTGACTTCTACCTTTCTCTTCACCCAACAGTCCGTGAGTGCTTCTTATTCTCTAGCTTTCTCTCGCTGTCCTGACTCATCCCTCCCTCTTCGCTTGACAGGATGTGAGTGACCCTCAGATACACACACTCTCTTAGTGTCATGACTTTTATCTGTGTTCAACAGTCCGTGAGTGCGCCTCGCTGTCTTGTGTTCTCTTGGTGTCGTGGCATATCCTTCCCTCATCGCTCGACAGATAGTGAGTGCTCGCTCTCATTTACTCATGATGTCCTCACTTGATCCTACTGCGCTCGATAGGAAGTGAGTGTCCCTCACTCTCTCGCTCCTCCTGATATCCTTATCCCCCTTTTGCACTCGATAGGAAGTGAGTGCCCCCACTCTCTCGCAATATCTTTGTGCCTTCACTTATCCCCTGCTCTGTGCGATAGATCGTGGGTCCTCTTACTCTCTCGCTTTCTCATGACGTCCTAACTTGCCTCTCCCTCTACGCCCTACAGGAAGTGAGTACGATTTTCGCTCTCACTTTTGCCTGGTGTCCTGACTTCGTCCCTCCTATGCTTGGCAGGAAGTGCGTACCCTATGTTCCTTCACTTTTTTCTCAGTGTCCTGACATTTTCCTACCCTCTTTGCTTGTCAGGCCGTGAGTGTCCCTCTGAGTCCCCCTCTGGGTTCCTCTTGAATTGTTGTCCTAACCTGTCCCTGCCCCTCCGCTCGACAGGCAGTGAGTCCTGCTCGGTGTCTTTCTCTTCCTCTACTGACCGACCTTGTCCATCTGTCCGCACTCGATAGGCAGTGAGTGCTTCTCGCTCTATCGCTTTCATTTCCCATCTTGAATTGTCGCTGCCTCGGTACTGAACAGGGAGTGAGCGCTTCTCGTTCTCTCATTTTTCTTGGTGTTCTGACGTGTATCTCCCATTGCGCTTAACAGCTAGTGAGTACCCTTCGCTCTCTCGCTTTCTCTTGTTGTTCTGACCTTCCTATGACCCAATGCTCTCCAGGAAGTGAGTGCCCCCGCTCTTTCATTTTTGTTTTGGTGTACTGACATATCCCTCTTCGCTCAACAGGCAGTGAGTGCCCCTAGTTGTCTGGCCTTCTTATGGTGTCCTGATTTGTCCCTCCTATTGTGCTCGACAGAAAGTGAGTAGCCCTTGCTCTCTCATTTTTTCTTGCTGTTCTAACTTGTTTTCTCCGCTATAGGAAGTTAGTGTCCCTCGCTCTCGCTTTATCTTGCCATGTCGACATGTCCCTTCCTCTGTGCTTGACAGGAAGTGAGTTCCTCTCGCTCTCGTATTCGCTCGGTGTCCCGACTTGTCCAACCTTCTCCGTTCGACAGAAAGTGGGTATCCCTCGTTCTCTCGCTTTCTCATAGTGTTCTTATTTGTTCCCCTTATTTTCTCAACAGCACGTGAGTACGTCTCGCCGCTCTGTTGCAGTCCTGACTTGTTCCCCCCTCTTTGCCCTACAGGACGTAAGTGGCCCTGCTCTCGGCTCTGGCCTTCTATTGCAGTTCTGACTTGTACCTTCCTTTTACTCACTCACAGGGAGTGAGTGGCCCTTGGTCTCATGCTTGCTCTTGCTATCCTGAAATATTTAACCATCATTGCTTGACAGAGAGTGAGTGCCCCTTGCTCCACCTCTTTCTCTTACTGCCTTGACTTGTCCCGCCATTTGCTCTCGGCAGGATGTGAGCGCCCCTTGTTCCCTCGCTCTCTTTTGCAGTCCTAATCCGTTGGTCTTACGTGCTTCTCAGAGAGTGAGTGCCCTTTGTTCGCCCACTTTCTTTTGGCGTCCTGACGTTTTGCTCTTTCTCTGAAGTTTGTGAGTACACTTTACTCGCCTGTTCGAGCGTAATGGACCTTTTCTGCTCTACTTCGACCCGTACGTTCTCTAGAATGTGAGTTCTTTTCTGTTATTTGATTGCTCTGTGTTTCTCACTTCTTTCTCTCCATCGCAGTACATCGTCTCGACGATCAAGACATTTATGGACAATGTATAGTTGTTATTATACTCTTCTATTTCGTTGTACTGATGCACCCTCAGCCACTCTCTGTACCTAGCGATGATCTATGCCAGGCGACCATTGGTACATCTCTGCTTCTGCCTCTGCAATTTCTAACATCGAAAATAGTGGCCATTCTCATTGTGGATTGTGCCTGCCTTCTTTATGCCTCGGCCTCTAGGCCACCCTATAAAGAGGCACTCGAGTTTGCCTGTCTTCGATATCTTTATTCTGATACCCAGAATGCCATCAAAGCGCAATTTCCTTCATCTGGGCAATACTCTAGTTCAGAGATTACAAAATTTGTTCTGGCTAATCGTCTTAAATAATTGCTCTTTGCTTGCGCTTTTGTATCATGTCTGTGAATTCCTTGTTCCTATTATGTGATATCCTTTATACGCGTATACGGGAGCACCACGAGTATTATATATACCGCGAGCGCGAGACCCCGTCACATGTTCTATATGTTACGACTCGGATGTCCTGCGCGGGAAGCGCCCTTCGGTCCTCATTGTACGCGTTGGGGCATAACACTGCACTCGATGGCGCGTAATGGAAGTACAGTGTTGACACGCACAGAGCACTTGACCTTATGGGTGACTTACCAGCGAGGCCTGGAGATGATGCTTCGACGGCGCCGCGGCAGAGGTCGACCAGAGACTCCGGCATAACTCCGCGTTAAGCCAACGCAATTCCTAACTCTCCCATATGTTTTCAACAAGGTGTATACCAGGAGTATTGTACACCGCAGCTCAATCAGGCATTCGTGAGCACATATTGAATTTGTTCACCTTTGACATCACGTGAATGCAACCGGCGCGCACGGCTCGAGGGCTCTTCGACGCCATCATGACAGGTCCTCTCCTTAAGCTCAGCATTCATCTCAAAAGGTACAATTAAATTAAACGCAGTTAGCCTGACACATTTTTAGATGATGCCTAGACTGGTGTGAGGCATCTTCGCAGAAAAAAAGTAATGCATGTCTGCTTCATCTCTACGATCTACCAAAGCGCCGCGGCATGCGTTCTAGTTCGAGCGCTGCTCAGTTTTTCCTTCATCGCAATAGAGCTGATCAGCCACATATACTGCCCAATGAGCACCTGGTCAACTTCCTGCCAGTGGTGGACAACCTGCTCTGCGACGGGATACATGTTAGCTCAAACTCGCTGCAGGATTTCTACAGGTGGAGTCAGTAGATAGCCAAGGGGGTCTCGGAATGAAAAAAAAAGACCGCGGGTCGGTTCTTTTGGAACTGGCTCTTAGACATGGACTACCTACCTATGTAATCAGGCACATTACTATATCGGGTATGATTAGATTAGATTGGCCATGATAATGTATTTTCGCACCGGACATTTCCGATGTAAGTGTGATTACCTAACTATATAGCCATATATGGCTAATTCAACTTCGGGCACAAGCATTTCTAGTAGCATGATACCTTACTCTGTTGCTTTAAAGCTTCAAGCTATGTTTATTGCCAATGTAATGACTAGCCATCATGACCAAGAACAGAGCTCAAATTCCCAATTTTGGGGGGTTGCAAGGGGGGTTGATTTTTTTCATATCGTGACCTAATGATGGACTACCTACCTAACCCCCGGTCACGGAACCACGGACCGAGAGCCCCTTGTAGATAGCTGTCGGTTGCAATGCATCCCCGGTTTGTCGTCTCTCGGCTCGTCACAATCCCAAAAAGTACTACGGCGGGACAAACCAACCCAACAAGTGTGCGCAGAACTTAAGTTTGGTTCGTGTGCTGCGCCGCGCTGCGACAAAGAGATGGGCTCGAATTTGGGGTAACGTAAGGCGGGTATGTGAGCCGGCTATGGGCCGGCCCGGTTGGGGCCTAGAAGTGGTCTAGACCGTGCATGCAAAAAACCCATACTCGCAGGACCTGGCCACTCGTCGCTACAGAGCAAGGATGCCTACAATGTCAATGGCGAATGGCGAGCAACCATACTTATGTACAAGTAGATTGGGTTTTTTTTGATTACCCCTAGTGTATAATTTTATGCCTGCCAAATCTCAGGACATGATTTTGAGCAGAGCAGAAAAAGGGTCGATTTAAATTGGCGTACAAACGAGGTGGTATGATACTGTAATGAATTGTACATGTCATGGAGCCATTTCAAGTTCAAGTGCGGACGAAATTACGTACATCATTGGGCGGTGGCAGTAGATCTTTTAACGGCTTGCCATATACCAGCGCTGACAGAAGAGTCTGGACAATGTCTGACCTATGACGGAGGTCCTACATTTGAGCACATCACCGATGCGATTCAATTTTGTGGATTCCCCAGGTCCTCGCGATGACATGGACAGCAGACACGGACGAGCCCAACGTGGCTACTGTACAACCGCTTATACACTGTATCGATGATCTCGGGCAGGAGAAGGGAAGGGCCCAGCGGGCTACGTCCTTCGAGAGGAACAGTGGCTTCGGCAGCTTGATCTCCTGAGACACATCCAGTTTTACCATGAGGTTATCTTACCTCTTGGATATGGTAGATTGGTATTATATATTCCTTCGGTTTGAGCGCAAGGAAAGATGTCTGAGAGTTCTGGGATTATATATTACTTTACCGCCGCAGTATAATATACACCTACACATAAGATAAACTCTAGCGGATAGGTCCAGGTAGTATGGAACCGTCTTGAGCAGAAAAAATGGAAGCCTCAAGTTGAGGAACAAACCCGGGAAATACTAAAGCCGAGAAGAAGCGCCAATTCAAAGGCATGGTGAGATTATAGGTGGAGCTTGGAGTAATTTATGTTGTCGTCGAGGTGGTAGCGCCCGGCGTCAATGCCGAAGTAAACGGCCAGGATAGACAGTGAAGACACGTTGGAGACTACTGTACTACCCTAGGACCCTGAGATGGCTTTAATTCTGGGACCATCGATGTCTGAGGGTAAGGGGCAGGGTAGTGCGGAGAAGGGAGCCAGTAGTGCAGGAATACGGTACTCCTATAATCAGATCACGATCACCACACGAGGCCTGTGGAAAGCCGGAAGAGGTCATTGAAACGTAATGAGGATGACATGATCAAAGTGCAGGCGCTGTTTTGATGCCGTACAAAGTGAGCATTTGTAGTTTGATCGGCCGCAAGCCTTGCCGTATTCATCACAACCTTGTACCTTTCTGCCTTTTGGCGAACCTCAAGGCCCCGAACATTCATTCAACTGGATATCCTGCGCGCTCAGGCCGGTCGTCGGTCGGAACCGTCCGTGATCAGCTGTTATTTGTACCGTGTTTGTACATACACGTGCTGGAGTACCGTCACACACAGGCAAATTGTTGTCGAGTCGCCGCGCGCATTAACCATCAGGCTTCAGCCTCACTTCGTCCTCAAAGCTTCAACCCCTTCGCAAGTCGTGCATCTTGAATTCCTTTCTTTCCATGGGCCAAATTTTCAGTTGTCTACGCCTCTGGTTTGAACGCATCGCCCCTGGATCCAGTACATCCGAACCCATCACGCCTGGACCCGTTGTCCCCGAACCCATCCCCTCCGAACCCAACCTCCCCGAACCCATCGCGCCCGAACCCATTGTCCCCGAGCCTATCGCGCCCAAACCCATCCTCTCCAAACCCGTCGCGCCCGAACCCATCGCCTCCAAACCCGTCGGATCCATATTAATTACTCCCGAATCCATCGTTCCCCAACGCAGCTCGTCGCCAGAACAAAACGACCTCGACCGCAGCTCATCTCCCGAACAAGATGTCCTCGAACGCAGCTCACCCGAACCAAGCACCTCCAAACAGGGAGTGCCCGAACCAAGCCGCCTCAGAAATAAAACTTCCGGACGGTACCAAGCGCTAACCAGGCAGGAGACTATTGCCCACGTCGACCAGAGTCGCCCCCGAGTCCCAGAAGTTCAGTTCCGAGTCCTCATTATCGGAAGGGCAAATGCCGGGAAGACATCCATCCTCCAAAGAGTGTGCGACACTGCCGAGAATCCTGAGATCTACAGGATGGGTCCAGAGGGAACTCGCGAAAAGGTCCGTTCTCGTTTCCAAGGACTCTTCCAATCTCATCGTCTACCCAGATTCATGGACTAGAGGCTACACCAGAGGTTGGTCATGCTTATTTTGGTTGATGATGGCTGATCGTGAGGGACCTGGTTGCAGCGTGGCGAGCACAACATCGAGGATGAATACATCTTCGCAAGTCGTGACAATTATGTTTTCCATGACTCCCGCGGATTCGAAGCTGGTAGTGACGACGAGCTCGCGATCGTGCAAAAATTTGTCCGAGAAAAGTCGCAGGGGAGGCGGTTAAGGGATAGGTTACATGCAATATGGTGTGTTCCTCTGTGTATCTACGGCTGCAAATTGACAAGGTTTGCCTCGCAGGTACTGCATTCCGATGGACAACACTCGGCCATGGCTAGATTTAAGATTTTTCAAGGACGTTTGCCCAGATAAGAATGGTATGTCAAAGTGTGGGGTTACGAACTGGCATTGACATATCGAATATTTCAAGTGCCTTTGATAGCGGTATTCACAAAGTATGACCAGTTCAAGCGTGAACTCTCGTTCAAGTTGGAGGATCTGGGTCGCGATCCAGATATGTACCTCGAGCATGAGGCAGACACCATATTCCGTAATCATTATCTGGTTGGCATTAGCGAAGGTTCGCCGTTCGTACGTTTGCAAAGTGAGAATTTTGTTATCAATCATCACGTACTATACTGATTTCTGTCCCACAGGAATGCACAGGCCAGGACAAGACTGTACGGAGCTAATCAAAACGACTGTCGGTGCGCTCTCGAGCGATGTCGTTGCCTTCACTCTCTTGGCCATACAAAAGTATAACCTGGAGCCGAACATAACGCAGGCCATTAAATGGTAAGTTTTTATGACACGGGGAACGAGAATGAGAGCATAAGTTCTACAGGGCCCATTCTACGTTCAAGCAAAAGAGTATAGAAGCAATAATAAAGAAGTGCATTCTGGCACTTCCGACGCTCTGGGTAAGTCGTAATACTGTGTTCCGAATCGCCTGTTGCTGAAAGAAAATTATGGCACAGTTTTATGTCAGTCTGTCTGCGCTTATTTGTTTTCTATGACCTCATTTACTTTATATTCCTATCACACTCTCACATTCGATCGGTGTGCCTCCATCTGTGCATGACAGGCGGTGAGTGCACCTCCGTGACTCAGTTGTTATATCATTGTGACCACTTGTTCCTCTGCGCTCGACAGGTCGTGGGTACTCCTTGCTGTCTCTGTTTCTCTAGATGCCCTAACTTGTCCGTGCCTCTACGCTCGACAGGACGTGAGTGGCATAGATTTCTCGCTTTGTCTTGGTGTCCTGACTTATGCCTCTCTCTATGTTCGACAGGGAGTGCGTTTCCCTCGCTCTCTCGATCTTTTGACGTCCTGACTTGTCCCTCCTTTTTCGCTCGTCAGAAAGTAAGTGCTCATTGCCCTGGCGCGCTCGCTTGATGTCCTGACCTTTTCCCTCCCTCTACGATTGATAGTTCGTGAGTGTCCTTCGCTTTCTCGCTTTCTCGTCGTGTCCTGACTTTTCCCATTATTTGTGCCCTACAGGATGTGGGTTTTCCTCCTCTCTCTTTCTCTTCATATCTTGAGTTATCCCACCGCCTGTGCTTAACAGTTTGTGAGTGCCCCTTGCCTTCTCGGTTTCTATTGGTGTCATGACTGGTCCCTCTGTCTGTGCTCTACAGGAAGTAAGTCCCCAAGCTCTCTTTCTTTCCTTCGGCTTCCTGACTTATCCTTCCCTTTCTCGACAGGCTGTGAGTACCCCTCACTTCTCGCTTCCTCTTATTGTCCTAAATTATCCGTCCCTCTGCGCTCGGTAGCACGTGAGTGTCTGTTGCTCTGTCGCTTTCTCTTGGTTCCCTGACTTGCCTTCCATCTGCGTTCGACAGGGAGTGAGTGTCTCGAACTCTCTCACTTTCTCTTGGTATCTTGACTTGTCCTTCTTTTACGCCCAACAGGAAGTGAGTTCCTCCTCTCATTCGCTTGGTATCCTGACTTATTCCTCTTTTCTCGACAGAGCGTGAGTGCCCCTCCCTCTCTCGCCTTCTCATGCTGTCCTGACTTGTCCCTGCCTCTTCTCTCAACAGGAGGTGAGTGCGCCTTCTCGCATTCTCTTACTGTCCTGACTTTATCTCTCCCTTCACACTCTACAGGAGGTGAGTGCGCTTCGCTCTCTCACCTTTTCTTGGTGTCTTGACCTGTGTTCCCTCTGCGTACCAGGAAGTAAGTTCGCTTTTCTATCTCGCTTTGTCTTGGTATCCTGACCTATCCCGCTATGTGCCCTCGCCAGTTCGTGAGTGGTGTTCGCCATTATGTTTTTTCTTGGCGTCATGATTTGTCCATCCGTCTGCGCCCGACAGGAAGTGAGTTTCTTGCCTTCTTTCGGCGTTCCACCTCATCCCTCACTTTGCGCTCTACAGACAGTGAGTGTCCCATGTTGTCCCGCTTTCGATTGGTGTCGTGATGTATATCTCCCCCTGTGCTCGGCAGTTCGTGAGTGTCTGCTGCTCTCTCGCTTTCTCTTGGAGTCCTGACATGTTCCTCTCTCCTCGCTCGACAGAGAGTGAGTAGCTCTCTCTGTCTGTCTCGCTTTCTCCCGGTGTCCTAACTTGTCCCTCCCTCTCCACCTGACAGGGTGTTAGTACCCCTCTCTTTCTTGCTTGCTTTGTCCCGGTGGACTAATCTGTCTCCCTCTCCGCTTTACAGGAAGTGAGTTTCTCTTGATCTTTCGCTTCTTCTTGCTTTTCTGAATCCTCCCACCCTCTGCACCCCACAGGAAGTGAGTTTACCTTGATCTCTCGCTTTCTCTTGGCATCCTGACTTGTCCCACGTTCTGTGCTCGACAGGGAGTGAGTGCCTCTTACTGTCTAATTTCTTCTTGGTGCGCTAACTTCTATCTCCGTTCGATAGGGAGTGAGTGCCCCTCAGTCCCGCTTTCGTCCTTTGTTCTGATTTTTGCCTCCCGCTGCGTTCCACAGAGAGTGAGTCCACCTAAATATCTCGCTTTCTCTTTTGTATCATAACTCGACCCCTCATACGCATTCAACAGTTCGTGAGTTCCTGTTGCTCTCTCACCCTTTCTTGCATCCTCTTGATGTCTTGACTTGTCACTCCCTTGGTGCTTGATAGTTCGTAAGTGACCCTTGTGCTTTTGCTTCTTATGGTGCCTTGACGTGTCCCTTCCTCGGCCCCGGCAGTTTGTGAGTGCCCCTTACCTGGTCATTTTCCCACGGTACCCTGATTTGTCACCAACTCGGCGCTGGACAGTATGTGAGTGCCCCTCGGTTTCTTGGTTTCCCCTGGTGTCTTGATTAAGTTTTCCCGGTTGACTCTACAGGAAGTAAGCACCCCTTGCGTTCTCGCCATCTCTTGGTGTCTTGACTCCTGCCTCCTTCACTCAACAGTCCGTGAGTACTCCTTATTCTCTAGCTTTCTCTCGCTGACTCCCTCCTCTTCACTCGACAGGAAGTGAGTGGTCCTCATGCACCATCTTTCTGTTGATGTCCTGAGATTTTCCCTCCCTCCGTGATCAACAGGGAGTGAGTGCCCCTCGCTGTCTCATGTTCTCTTGGTGTCGTGACTTATCCCTCTCTCTCTCTTCGCTCGATAGAAAGTGGGTGTTCCTCCCTTTCTTACTTTCTCATTATGTCCTCACTTTTTCCTCCTGTGCTTAATAGGAAGTGAGTGTCCCTCGCTCTATCTCGGAGTCCTCACTTATCCCCCTTTTGCACTCAATAGGAAGTGAGTGCCCTCACTCTCTCGCAATATCTTGGTTTCCTCACTTGTCCTCTCCTGTGTGCGACAGCTTGTGGGTTTCCCTCGCTCTCTCGCCTTCTCGGATGTACTAATTTGTCTCTCCCTCCACGCTCCTCAGGAAGTGAGTCCCATTCTCGCTCCCACTCTTGCCTGGTGTTCTGAATTGTTCCTCTCGTGCTGGCAGGAAGTGAGTACCCTGGATTCTATCACTTTTTCTCAGTGTCCTGACAATGTCCTACCTTCTTTTCTCCTCAGTTCGTGAGTGCTCCTCCGAGTCGCCCTCTGACTTTCTCTTGTTGTTCTGACCTGCCCTCGCCTCTGCGCTTGACAGGCAGTGAGTCCTCCTCAGTCTCTTTCTCTTGCTGTGCTGACTTTCGTCCATCTGTCCGCGCTCCATTTTACAGGTAGTGAGTGCTCCTCGCTCTTCTGCTTTCTCTTGCCCTGAATTGTCTCTGCCTCTGCTCTCAACAGGGAGTGAGCGCTTCTCGTTCTCTCGTTTTTCTTGGTGTCCTGACGTGTACCACCCACTGTGCTTAACAGCTAGTGAGTGGCCTTCGGTCTCTCGCTTTCTCTTGTTGTCCTGACTTTTCTATGACCCTGTGCTTGCCAGGAAGTAAGTGCCTTGGTTCTCTCACTTTTGATTTGGTTTCCTGAGTTTTCCCTCTTCACTTGAAAGGCGGTGAGTGCCCCAGCTTTCTGGCTTTCTCATGGTGTCTTGACTTGTCCCTCCCATTATACATGACAGGTAGTGAGTACCCCTTGCTCTCTCATTTTTTCTTGGTGTTCTGACCTGTTTTCTCCGCTATAGGAAGTGAGTGTCCTTCGCTTTCGCTTTATATTGGCGTGTTGACATGTCCCACCCTCTTTGCGTGACAGGATGTGAGTTCCTCTCGCTCTCGCATTCACCTGGTGGCCTGACTGGTCTACCCCTCTTCGTTTGACAGAAAGTGGGTGTCCCTTGTTCCCTCGCTTTGCCATAATGTTCTCATTTGTTCTGCCCTATTTGCTCAACAGCACGTGAGTGCTTCTCGTCTTCTCGCTCTATTGCTGTCTTTATATGTTCCTCCCTCTCTACAGGATGTAAGTAGCCTGGCCCTCTGGCTTTCTGTTGCAGTTCTGACTTGTACCTTCATGCTTGACAGGGAGTGAGTTCCCTTGGTTTTTTACTTTCTATTGCTATCCTAAATTGCTATACCATCATCCCTTGAAAGAGAGTAAGTGACCCTTGTTCCGTTTCTTTCTCTTGCTGTCCTGACTTGTCCTACCCCTTACTCTTGACAGGATGTGAGTGCCCCTCGCTCCCTCGCCCTCTTTTGCAGTCCTGACTTGCCATTCCTCCGTACTTCACAGAGAGTGAGTGGCCTTTATTCGCTCGCTTTCGTTTGGCATCCTAAATGTTTTCCTCTTTCTCTGAAGTTTGTGAGTACACTTCACTCACCCGTTTCAGCGTCATGAGTTTTTTTCTGCCCCATTTCCTACTTCAAATTCTCCAGAATGTGAGGCTTTGTCTTCTATTTGGTCGCTCTGTCTTCTTTCTCATTTCTTTCCTTGTATCGCAGCACATCGTCTCGACAATCAAAGCGTTTATGGCAAATGTATAGTTGTTATTATACACTTCTATTTTCGTTTTTCTGATGCTCCCTCAGCCACTCTCCATACCTAGCGATGATCTATGCCAGGCGACCATTGGTACATCTCCGCTTTTTGGCTCTGCGATTTTTAACATGGAAAGTAGTGGCCCTTCTCATTGTGGATTTGGCCTGCATTCTTTATGCCTCGGCCTCTAGACCACCCTATAAAGAGGCACTCGACATGGCCTGTCTTCGATACCATTATTCTGATACCCAGAATGCCATCAGAGCGCGGTTTCCTTCCCCTGGGGAATATTCTATTTCAGAGATTACAGATTTTGTTATGGCCAATCGTCTTAAATAATCATTATCTGTTCGCCCTTTTTAGTATTATGTCTGAATTCCTTCTATTTCTGGTATGTGACATCCTTTGTGCGCGCATACGGGAATACCATAAGTAAGTATGTAGAAAAAGGGATGGAGATCGAACAATGGACAAATGGGCATCGACCCATGTATGCAAAGTACACGTTACAGTACTCGCCAACGCACGCCACACCCTACATAAATGTAATGCATCTAACACACCTCCGACAGAACATCTTGAAAGAACAAGGAGAAGAGTGCAGGACCCCACAGGAAAGCTTCGCAGGAAAAGAGCTGGTATTTGACGGTAGTGAGTATATTACACTATCTAAAGTATAACATCTACTTGGATATCAAAGCACGACTATACGATAAGAACTGCTGTAAGAGAGACAAGAGGATTGCTACGATCTACTGGCACGGTGCATACAGTCCTTCCTCGTCTTAGGCAGTGAGCCTGATGTGAGATGGGCCTGTCGGTCCAATCATTGGGCTGACGCGGTGTACAGTTGCCCCGTCTCCAACCGAGAATGCGAGGTACTCACGATCTCCCTGGGTAAGTTCAACACAAACAATTCAAGGGACAAGTAGTAATTAGCTCTCGCAATCCGAACAATTATAAAGGGCGATGTACGTAGGCACGATGAACTCGATCCTCGCCAACCAATCTGATCGCGAATATGCGGATGTACGATGGAAGAAGCGGACGGTGAAACGCTGCAATTGCGGTGGCCGCGCCACCAGTGCCTCCAAGCAGTACCTTGTTGGTCTCAGAGCTGGGCGAAAATGCGTAGTGACATCATCAGAGACGGTCATGCATGCAAAGCGAGTCCGCAACGTACTGTGGACCCAGCGGGACCGAGGTATCCATGTATCCAGGATCGCGAGCACGAGCGCGTCGGGATCCCGACAGGAGATTGCGGTGGCGTGTCCGTCTTGTCTTGATATGTGTGTGTGCAACTGAACGCTTCAGGATGACAGGATCACTTAGTAGACGCGGGGGTGGCCCTTCATGAAGGGCTCTTGGAGAAGCGCGGAAAATTTGAGGTGGTGCGCACTGCACGTGTCGGCGCATTGGTTGAAAGAGGAAATTCGTTCGTGTTGTGCACAGCACGATAGGTATTTGTGCAGGAGGCTCTGGTTGCACTGTGGAGAGTTTCGGTCGTTTTGGAGAAGTCGAAGACGGAAGTAGGTCATCCCGACGGGCTGAAGTTTCCGGACGTTTGATACCGCTTCAAGAGTATTGTCCGGGAGACTCTCGAGGAGAATGACAGGGAAGCGGAGGGCAAGTCAAATCTAAATGGCGCGAGGTTAAGCACTGGTTCAGCTTAGAGTCTGAGGAACTTCGGAATGGGTTATCATCGACATTCATCGTCACTTGCGCCCAGGTTGAGTGATAGCAAGTGTCAAGGTTCATGCATGAACGTTCATGAAGCACTCAGCCCGTCAAACGTAATGCGGATGCGGATTCCATTACTCTCATGTTTTACTGTTGATTACATAACTTTTTTTTTCGACCGCATCAGATCACATACGAGGTCAGTGGAAGTTAGAAGTAATTGAAACGTAATGAGTATGACATGGTTTCTCTCTGATTTTGCTCCGATGGCGGCCATTTGCCGTATTACTATCATGAGTTGGGGGTTTTAAATCACAAATAGATACACATCGACAATACCATGGTAAATCAGACATTTGGAGTCGATGTGAATTAACCAGCTCCCTGAGGTGTTACTTTGGTTGGTAAAAGGTGGTTGGGTGGTTGTATCAAGAAAGCCGATTGTGCAAGTCAAATCAAAACATGGCCTTCCATCACTAATCATCACGCTGAATCTTCGCTCCGGTTTATTCGGATACCGGTGGGCCGAGTAAGGCAATTAATGGGCCTCGCGAGTCAGGTGTATGGAGACCTCATCCCACACCCTAAGCAGAGAGAATGGTGATATTTGACAATGACGGTTTGGAACGGAGTGTGGATCAGGAATGCGCATCGACGCGACGAGTGGCGGACTTTGAAATCTCGAGGGCACTGGGCACTTTGTTGTGCAAATTCACTCTTTCGTCTGTATATCCCCTCCAGCTCTGAATGCTCTAGAACTTTATGTGAGACTTGAATGCCATGCATGATATCTTGAATGTTTTACAGTACTGCGTTGAGAGATGCTCAAATCCGGGGGTGTTTAATCAAAAATTGAGTCCTCCCCTGCAAGATTGCAAATGAACATTCCTTATTTCTTTTGAAATCTAAAATTGGGGGTGTATGGGTGATATATCCAACCAAAAATTAGCCAATTTGTGCGGCAATCTCTTAAAAACTGCAATTTGAAACTCTGGTATTTTTTGAAACGCAATTTAACGTATAACACGTGAAGTAATTGATCGGCCGCTAGCATCTCGATCTCGTACCTCTCCTTGGCGCGAACGGAGTCAAACGTCAAACAATCGACCTTGTCTTGCGAACTGTATCCAGCGCGCCCACAGGTCGTGAATTAGTGGTCAGCTGGTATTTGTACCGTGTTTGCACAGACACGTGCCGGAAGAACCGTACGAAATATTGTCGCATTGCCCATCAGCCTCACACGTCTTCAACCCGTCGCAAGTCTTGTTTCTTGAATTCCTTTCGTTCCATGGGCCAAATTCTGAGTTGTCTACGCCTCTGGTTTGAACGCATCGTGCCTAGATCCAACGCGCCCGAACCCATCATCCCCGAACCCATCGCACTCCAATCCATCGTCCCCGAACCTGTCATGTCCAAACCTATCTCGCCTGAACCTATCTCGCCCGAACGAAGCACCCCCGAGCGTAACTTGTCGCCCGAACCAGGGCCCCCCGAACGCAGCTCGCCAGGACCAAGAGTGCCTGCGCGCAGATTGCTCAAACGCACACCCGCCGGACACAAACCTCCCGAACGTCACACGCCCCCATACCAAGTGCCAAATAGGCAGCAGACTATCGCCCACGTCGACCAGAGTCGCCCCCGAGTCCCAGAAGTTCATTTCCGAGTCCTCATTATCGGAAGGGCAAATGCAGGGAAGACATCCATACTCCAGAGAGTATGTGACACTACCGAGAGTCCTGAGATCTATAGGACTGGTCCATTGGGAAATCGAGAAAAGGTACGTTCTCATTTCTCAGGGTTCTTCCAATCTCATCGTCTACTCAGGTTGATCGACTCGAAGTTACAGAAGAGGTTGGTCATGCTTACTTTGGTTGATGACGGCTGATCGTGAAGGTCCTGGTTGCAGCGTGGCGAACACAACATCGAGGACGAGTACATCTTCACAAATCATGACCGTTATGTTTTCCACGATTCCTGCGGATTCGAAGCGGGTAGTGACGAGGAGCTGGCGATCGTGCAAAAATTCGTCCGAGAAAAGTCGCACGTGAGACGATTGAGGGATAGATTGCATGCAATATGGTGTGTTCCTGTGTATCTACGCCTGCAAATTGACAAGGTTTGCCTCGCAGGTACTGCATTCCGATGGACAACCCGCGGCCATCACTAGATTTAAAATATTTTGACGACGTTTGCCCAGATAAGAATGGTATGGGAAAATGCGAAGTTACGAACTAGCATTGACGTGTCGAATGTTTCAAGTGCCTGTGATAGCGGTATTCACAAAATACGACCAGTTCAAACGCGAACTCTCGTTCAGGATGGATGATGAGGGTCGCGATCCAAAAATGTACCTCGAGGACGAGGCAGACACCATATTCCGTAATCATTATCTAGTTGGCATCAGCGAAGATTCGCCCTTCGTACGTTTGCAGAGTGAGAATTTTGTTATTAACTATCACGTACTACATTGATTTCTGTCCCGTAGGAATGCATAAGAAAGGAGAGAAATGTACTGACCTTATCGAAACGACTATCGATGCGCTCTCTGAAGACATCGTTGCCGTCATGCTCTTGGCCATACAAAAGTATAACCTGGAGCCGAACATAAAGCAGGCCGTTAAATGGTAAGTTCTTATGCTATGGTGAGACGGAAACGAGAGTATAATCGCTTTACAGGGCCTATTCTATGTTCGAGAAAAAAAGTATAGAAGCAATAATAAGGAAATGTATTCTGGCACTTCCGACGCTCTGGGTAAGTCCGATACTGTGTTCTGAATCGCCTCTTGCTAAAAGAAAGCTACGACTCAGTTCTATGTCAGTCTTTCCCTACTTATATGTTTTCTGTCCCCATCTTATACTCATGGCACTCTTGGATTCGGTCGGTGTCCAAATTGTGCCACGCTCTGCGCACGACAGGCCGTGAGTGCACCTCCGTGGCTCCGTTGTTATCTCTTTATGATCACCTATTCCTCTGCGCTTGACAGCTCGTGGGTCCTCATCGCTTTCTCGCTTTCTGTTGATGCCCTGAGTTGTCCCCGCCTCTGCGCTCGACAGATCGTGAGTGCCCTCTCTTTCTCACATTGTCTCAGTGTCCTGAATTGTCCCCGCCTCTGCGCTCGACAGAACGTGAGTGCCCTCTCTTTCTCACTTTGTCTTAGTGTTCTGACTTGTCCCTCCATCTTCGTTCGACAGGGAGTGCGTGCCCTCGGTCCTCCTTTCTTTTGACGTCCTGACTTGTCCCTCTCTTTTCGCTCGACAGAAAGTAAGTGCTCATTGCCCTCTCGCCCTCTCTTAATGTCCTGAAAAAATTTCTCTCTACGCTTGATAGTTCGTGGGTGTCCCTCGCTGTCTCGCTTTCTCGTGGCGTCCTGATTTTTCCCACTATCTGTGCCCTACAGGATGTGAGTTTCCCTCCTCTATCTCTTTCTCTTGTTATCCTGAGCGATCCCTCCGCCTGTGCTTAACAGTTCGTGAGTGCCCCCTTGTCCTCTCAGTTGGCATTGGTGTCATGACTTGTCCCTCCGTCTATGCTCCACAGGAAGTGAGTTCTCTCCCTCTCTCGCCTTCCTTCAACTCCCTGACTCGCCCCTCCCTCCCTCTTCGTTCGACCGTGACAGGCAGTAAGTACACGTCACTTCTCGCTTTATCTTATTGTCCTAAATTACCCCTCTACCCGGTACTAGCACGTGAGTGTCTGTCGCTGTGTCGCTTTCTCTTGGTGCCCTGACTTGTCCTCTATCTGCACTCGACAGGGAGTGAGTACCTCGAGTTCTCTCGGATATCTTGACATGTCCCTCCTTTTATGTTCAACAGGAAGTGAGTTCCCTTTCTGACATTTGCTTGGTATCCTGACTTATCCCTCCTGTCCGTTCGACAGGACGTGAGTGCCCCTCCGTCTCTCGCTTTCTCCTGCTGTCCTGACTTGTCCCCACCTCTTCGCCCGACAGGCGGTGAGTGTGCCTTGCTTCTCGCATTTTCTTATAGTCCTGACTTTTCTCCCCCTTCCACAGGATGTGAGTTCGCCTCGCTCTCTCACTTTTTCTTTGTTCCTGACCTGTCTTCTCTCTGCGTACTACAGGAGGTGAGTTCGCCTTGCTGTCTCGCTTTGCCTTTGTACCCTGACCTGTTCCTCTGTCCGCGCTCGACAGTTCGTGAGTGCTGCTCGCCATCTTACTTTTTCATCGCGTCCTGACTTGTCCTTCGTCTGCGCTCAACAGGAAGTGAGTTCTTTCGCACTCTCGCCTTCTTTCGGCGCTCTGACTCATCCCCTCTGCTCCACAGGCAGTAAGTGTCCCGCGTTGTCTTGCTTTCGCTTGGTGTAATGACGTATCCCTCTCTGCGCTTCGCAGTTTGTGAGTTTCCGTTGCTTTCTCGCTCTCTCTTGACGTCCTGACTTGTTTCTCCCTCTTCACTCGATAGAGAGTGAGTAGTTCTCGCTGTCTCGCTTTCTCTCGGTGTCATAACATGTCCCTCTCTCCGCATGACAGAAAGTTAGTCCCTCTCTCTTTGCCGCTTTTGTCCTGGAGTACTGATACTGACATATATCTCCTTCTCCGGTCTACAGAAAGTGATTTCCTTTCTCTCTCTCGCTTGCTCTTACTGTTCTGAGCTATCTCTCCCTCTACACCATAGGAAGTGAGTGCACCTAAACCTCTCGCCTTCTCTTGGCGTCCTGACTTATCCCCCCTTCTGTGTTCGACAGGGAGTGAGTGTCTCTCGCTGTCTAGTTTTCTCTTGGCGTTCTAACGTCCATCTCTGCTCGACAGGGAGTGAGTGCTCCTCAGTGTCCCACTTTCTTTTGCTGTCCTGATTTTTGCCCCCTGCTGTGCTCCACAGAGAGTGACTCTACCTTAAATCTCTCATTTTCTCTTGGTATTCTAACTTGACTCCCTTACGCGTTCGACAGTTTGTGCGTGCCTGTCGCTCTCTCGCATCCTTTTGATGTCCTGACTTGTCACTTCCTCGGCGCTTGACAGTTCGTGAGTGACCCCCGCGCTTTCGCTTCTCACGGCGCCCTGACATGCCCCTTCCTCGGCCCTGGGCAGTTCGTGAGTGTTTCTCATCTTCTCGCGGTACTCCGATTTGTCATGCACTCGGCGCTGGACAGTTTGTAAGTTCCCATCGGTTTCTTTGTTTCTCTTGGTGTCTTGATTTGGCTCTCCCGTCTGCCCGACAGGAAGTAAGTGCCCTTTGCTTTCCTGTCATCTCTTGGTGTCTTAACTTCTGCATTCCTCTTCACTCAACAGTCCGTGAGTACTCCTTGTTCTCTAGATTTTTCTCCTTGTCCTGACTCCTCCCTCTCCCTTCGTTTGACAGGAGGTGAGTGATCCTTAACACACACTTCCTCTTGGTGTGCTGACTTTCTCCCCCCCTCTGTGATCAACAGGGAGTGAGTGCCCCTCCTTGTCTCATGTTCTCTTGGTATCGTGACTTATCCCTGCCACTTCGCTCGATTCGACAGAAAGTGAGTGCTCGCTTTCTCACTCTTTCATGAAGTCCTCACTTGTTCCTCCTGCACTCAATAGGAAGTGAGTTTTCCTCGCTCTCTCTTGATGTTCTCACTAATCCCCCTTTGGCACTCGATAGGAAGTGAGTTCCCCTTATCGGTCTTGCTATATCTTGGTGTCCTCACTTGTCCTCTGCTCTGTGCGATAGTTTGTGAGTTCCCCTCGCGCTCTCGCTTTTCTATGATGTCTTAACTTGTCTGTCCCTCCGTGCTCCACAGGAAGTGAGTTCCTTTATCTCACTTTTGTTTGACGTCCTGACTTGTCCCTCCTTCGCCTGGCAGGAAGTGAGTACCCTATGTTCTCTCAGTTTTTTTCTCAATGTCCTGATGTTTTCCAATCCACTTTGTTCGTCAGTTCGTGAGTGCTCCTCCGAGTCGCCCTGTCCCCTTCTCTTGTTGTCCTGACTTTCCTCTGCCTCTCTGCTCGACAGACGGTGGGTCCTCCTGACTTTCTTTCTCTTGCTGTGCTGATTCCGTCCATCCATCTGCGTTCGACAGGCAGTGAGTGCCCCTCGCTCTATCGCTTTCACTTCCTGTCCTGAATCGTTTCCGCCTCTGCGCTGAATAGGGAGTGAGTGCTCCTCGTTTCTCATTTTTCTTGGTGTCCTGACGTATACCTCCTGTTCTCGACAGCTCGTGAGTGCACTTCGCTCTCTCGCTCTCCCTTGTTGTCCTGACTTGTCTATGCCCCCCTGCCCGTCAGGAAGTTAGTGCTTCTGCTCTCTCACTTTGGCTTTGGTGTACTGACTTTTCCCTCTTCACTTAACAGGCGGTGAGTGCCCCTCGCTGTCTGACTTTCTCATGGTATCTTGATTTGTCCCTCCCGCCGTGCTCGACAGGAAGTAAGTGCTCCTCGCTCTCTCATTTTTCCTTGGTGTTCTTGATTTATTCTCTCCGCTCTAGGAAGTGAGTCTCCCTCGCTCTCGCTTTATCTTGGCATATTGACGCGTCCCCCCCTCTGCGCTTGACAGGAAGTGAGTTCCCCTCGCTCTCTCGCATTTGCTCGGTCTCCTGACTTGCCCACCCCGCGTCGTTCGACAGAAAGTAGGTGTCCCTCGTTCTCTCGCTTTCTCATAATGTGCTCATCTGCTTCCCGTATTTGCTCAACAGGACGTGAGTGCGCCTCGGTTTCTCGCTCTTTGCTGTTGTCCGGACTTGTTCCCCCCTCTTATTCCGACAGGATGTAAGTGGCTTCGTTCTTTGACTTTCTGTTACAATTTTGAGTTGTACCTTCCTTTGCGCTCGACAGGGAGTGAGTGCCCTAGTTCTCGTGCTTTCTCTAGCTATCCTGAATTGTCCCACCGCCATCGCTTGACAGGGAGTGAGTGCCCCTTGCTTGTCTCTTTCTCTTGCTGTCCTGACTTGGTCCCGCCCCTTGCTCTCGGTAGGATGTGAGTGCCCCTTGCTCCCTCGCTCTCTTTTACTGTCCTGACTTGTCACTCGTCCGTGCTTCACAGAGAGTGAGTGCCCCTTGTTTACTTGCTTTCTTTTGGCCCCCTGACATTTTCCGCTTTCTCTGAAGTTTGTGAGTACACCTCACTCTCACGTTCCAGTGTAATGAGTTTTTTCTGCCCCGTTGACGCCTGCAAATTCGCCAGAATGTGAGGCCTTCTCTTCTATTTGGTTTTGCTTGCTCTGTCTTACTTCTTTTTCTGCATCGCAGTACATTATCTCGACAATCAAATCATTTATGGCCGATGTATAAGTTGTTATTATGCGCTTCTACGTTTTACTGATGCTCCCTCAGCCACTCTTGATATCCAGCAATGATCTATACCAGGCGACCATTGGTACATCTCCGCGTTCTACCTCTGCACTTTCTAACATCAAAAATAGTGGCCCTTCTCATTGTGGATTGTGCCTGCCTTCTTTATGCCTCCGCTGATAGGCCACCCTATAAAGCCGCACTAGAGACGGCTTGTTTTCGATACCTCTATTCTGATACCCCGGCTGCCATTAAAGCGCGGTTTCCTTCACCTGGGGAATATTCTATTCCAGAGATTACAGATTTTGTTCTGACTCATCGTCTTAAATAGTTGCTCTTTTCTTGCCCCTTTATATCATGTCTTTTCAAATTCCTTTTGTGTGTATCCTTTGTCAGGAGCACCACAAATAGACGGCGAGTCCGAGCCCGAGTTATGCAGTCCACTGCCATACTGTACTAAATCCTGTGCGGGAAGCGCGTTTCGTCCCTCAATGTACGTGAGACGCTATGTTCGACTAGCCCGAGATCGAGAATGCCACGATGAGATACGGATATGACGTCGGTAGGCAGTCGGCATTGCGGCCAGAGCCGTTACCGTAGCACTACACTTGATGGCTCATCGCGGAAGTACGTGTTGACGTGTACAGAGAGTGACTTTTCGGGTGACTTTTACCAGGGGGCCTTGAAGATGACGCTTCGGCGGCAGAGTTTGGCCGGCGAGCGCCAGACGAGGTTACGGATGTAGTCTTTGTTGGGGGTAGCGTTGGTGAAGCAAAGGCATGACAATCAAAGGATGGACAGATAGGCATTGACCCGTGTACGCAAACTAAATAGTACTCACCAAGTCTAAGCGAGATAAACCACTCGCCAGCATATGCTGTACATAGATGTGATGTATCGAACACGCCTTCGACAGAGCATCTTGGAAGAATAAGGAGGAGAGTGCAGGAATCCACAAGATTCAGAACAAAGAGAACTGGTGTTCGACGGTAGTATTATACTATTTAAAGTACAACTTCTACTTGAATATTGATATATAAGAACCACTGTAAGAGAAAAGAGTATCACTACGATTAGAGACATCTACGCATGGTATACGGTCCTTCCTCGTCTCAGTGTGAGCATAGTGTGAGATAGGTCTGGCGGCCCGGCCAACCGGGCGTGCAGTTGTACCGTCTCCGACCTAGAATGCGAGGTACCAGTGGCAGTACCACGATCTCCCTGGTTAAGTCCAAACCAAACAATTCGAGGGACAGCTAATTAGCTCTCGCAATCCGAGCAGTTCATAAAGAGTGATGTACGAACTAGGCGCGATGAACTCGATCCTTATCGACCAACCTGTTCCTGTGTATGCGGGGTTGGAAGTGCGCGATAGAAGAATCGGACAGTTAAACGCCGCAACTGCGGCGGCCGTGCCAGCGCCGCCGTCGAAAACGTGTCTACGCTTCCAAGCAGCAGCTTGTCGGTCCCAGAGCTAGGCGAGAAGGCGTCGTAGCGGCGCCCGAGGCGGACAAATACAGCATCGTCCGAGACAGGTCATACATGCGAAGCAAGCGTCTGCAACGTACTGTGGGCTCAGCGGGATCGAGGTATCGAAGATCGCGAGCACGAGCGCGTCGAGACCCCGAGAGGAGATCGTGGTGGGATGTCGGTCTTGACGGGTGTGGGTGCAACTAAACGCTTCTGGATGACAGGATCGAGTATAGACGCGGGGATAACGGAAGTTTCCTTCGTGTTGCGCACGATAGGTGTTTGCGCAGGAAGCCCTGGTTGTGCGGTGGAACTTTTCGGTGTTGTCCGAGAAACCTCCCGACAGGAGGATGACAGGGAAGCGGTGGGCAAGTGGGATGTGGTGCGAGGTTGAATACTGGCTCGTCTTAGAGTATGAGGAACTTCGGAAGGTGTAACGATCGATATTCATTGCCACTCGCGCCGAGGTTGAGTGATGGCATAAAGGGGAAAGAAGTCAGAGTTCATGAGGACTTTGGATACTATACGATACTCACCAATGTCAACCGTTGATTACGTAACTCTCAGACTTTCTGCTTACGGTAATCTTGTTAAGCTGTATGCCAGGGAACTTCCAGTCCTGATGTCGACCCGATGAATCAAAACCACCGATCGGCGGTGGGTGATCAGCCTTGAGAGGTGCTGACTCAATGGGTACCTAGAGTTGATCGGCCAAATAATATTCTTATCGTATCCTCCGCAATCTAGTGCCTATCAGTGACACATCATCTTGTGGCGCACCTCAAGGCCAACTTCGAGCCTGGAGTCCATTCAGAACAAGTAGCCTTGTCTTGCAAGCATGGCCAAGC
>QFEY01002011.1:0-25294 GCA_003316435.1 Russula virescens | reverse complement strand
AGTAGGTAGAACAGTTTTGGTCTATCACAGGTTGAATGAAATTTTGGGAGATAGCCAAGGGGACTTCGGGGGGAGTCGCATGTGGGGAGACAACGTAGTAAGCATACACGAGAAGTAGCACCAAGGGCTGAACAAGTACAGCAAATTGTGGTGAAAACAGTAAACCAAAAGTTCAAAGTTAGGAGATGTTCTAGTCGTAGAGTCACAAACCGGGGGTGTAACGTGGGTGTCCGTGAAGGGTGTGTGGTCGAATTTTACTTGCTATAATTATGATAACTGAGCATTTGTGGCCGTGTGTCGCATCATTACAACCTTCGCGAACAAGTTCAGATAGTCGGTGTAAGTTCCAATAGGGCGCCGTTATGATAAGTTACCTGGAAGGTTGTTATTCGGTGAACATCGACTCAGGTATTACCACATACGAGTCATGAGGGTTTCCAGAATTGGTAGGAGGGTACGCTTCGACTACCTTGAACCAAAGAAGCAGATGAATGCGGAGACGATCGTATCTGGATGGCTGACTGTTAGGTCATGCCCTCCTCCCTGAACAGTAATGAGTTCTGATTGTGGGAGAAGTTCTTGCATGCGTGCTGCGTATTTGTAGGGCACGGTGTTGTCCGCAGTACCCTGATAAGAATGTCAGATGTATGCCAACCTTGAAAGAATTGAGGTGGTTCACCCAAATAAGCAAAATTTTACGATTCGACGCGCCCAATTTCTCAAACGCGTCGTGCAGGCCACGAATGGGACCATCTCTCAAGGAAGAAGCGATCGCTGCATTGTAGCCTGGAAGGTGCGCGGATTGTATTCGCACAATCTACGCATAATCAATGATCAGGACATCCGATGGCGTATAGGAGGAGAATGACAAACTTCAGACACGGGATCACTCGATGAGGAGTTCGCCAGCCGTTGGAGGTAGAACTGGTTGAGAAAGGTGAGATTAGGGCACGTAAGGTTGAATTCCCACGTACACGGAAAGGAGCGCTTGACGTCATGGATTGAATGAAAGGTGACGACATGAATTTAGTGGTTTTTGACAGATCTTTAGACTGGAAGCGCGATCAGGGATCTGAGGGACATGATATAACTGGCACACGATAAATGACGATACCTCAACTAGCCCGGTCGGAGCGATGAGAGCAACTTTGCTATCAACCAGGTCCGGGAAGAACGATGTGAAGGCGCCAAGAATACCGCCGCCCTGCATGAGACAGTGGGAGATGGTCAGTGACTGCAATGATGTACGGAAGAGGTACGAACCATCGACACCCCAGCGACATAGGCCTTGGGCCATTTGACATGCTGCATGAGAAGCGCAAGCTGTGTAGCGTATAGAGAAGTGTCGTAGGTGACATCGGGAGCATCTGAGTAGCCACGCCCGTAAAGATCTGCAGATGATTGAGTGATTTGGGTCTGAGACGAACACACATGCACGTACCGTACAAAAGGACACGATAACCACGCGATGCAAGGGCGGGTGCCACATCCTTCCAAATTAATGAAGGTATGGATAAGCCGTGAACGAGGACGACCTGATCGCGACGGATCAGACAAATGGAGAGATCGCAAAAACATGATTGGCTACCTTCTTGCCAGTCTCAGGACCAAATAACCAGTAGCGGACCTGAGAAGCGAAACGTGTCGCGATTGAGTTTTTTGGAGAACGAACAGGCGCAGTGGGAATAGGGACGCACGTTACCGAAAGGAAGGTTGACATACGCACCGCCAGAGTAATAGTCTTCCGGGTAGATATCTTTGGCCTTGGTCTCTGGTCCGAGGCTTGCGAGGGATGGATGGACGCTATATCGTTGGGGCGAGTGCGGAAACTGAGCGAAGAAATAGGAAAGGAGTATCAAAGAAGAGATGAGAAGGAATGAGGACGTTATGCATTGATATGAAGTGGTTACAGCCATTGCTGGATAAAAGAGTGAAGCACAGCTGTAGCCCGTCGGGCGTAAAGCCTTCAGGTAGGGAAGGCTAGCTGGCAAGTGACACACCGTCGCAGCGTGGGGTGAACAGTGCGAACGATTACCCGTGAGCGTGAGCACCGCGTGGCACGATCGAAATTAGCCCGTTCCAAAGAAGGCAATAAGTTCTGTCCCCGTGATGCAGGGGCCTTGTGACACGTGAGCGTAGAGAGCGCGTTGGATAGCTTTGGTCGTGTTTGGCTCGTCTCCGCTTCTCGTCATGGCCCTCGATGGTCCTGTCCTTGCGCTCTCTGACATCATGCATGGGATCGCACCCAGCCCTGCCACGCCCGTTTCTCCAACGGAAGATGATTCGGAGAAATTTCTCGGAGTCGAGAGCTCGACACCCGAGCCTTTGGATAATGCGCAGATCGAGCTAATGCGCAAAAGGGTTTTGGAACTCATCGTATCGGGTGGTGCTTCTATAATGAATGCTTCCTCGAGAGAGAAGGAGTTGCTAGAAATGGTGCGGTTATTGCCATGTTTGTTTGTGACGAATTCCTCGGCTAAATGTTTGGCTTGCAAAGGTCATTCGACTCACGTCGGCACATACGCCCGATGTCACCCAGCTTTGCACCCAGGCAACGACGATACAGGAACTCTGTCGTCAGCGCGACTTTATCATAAAGGAACTCGAGGAGGAACGCGCTCGGTGGGAGGCCGAGAGACTTGGGTTCGATCGCGTCGCCGAGGCACTCATTGCCAGACGAAGTCACGGTGGGGAATCCACTTATCGTGAAGAGGTCCGTTCATGGTAGAGATGCCATCACCGGCAATTGTTTGACCCCCGATTCTAGGAATTGGAACGTCAAGTCGCCACTCTGGATGCCGATAACAAAGCACTTCGTCAAAAGGTAACTTGCCTCTCCTCCGAATCTCGTCTCGGTATGCTTATAGGATGTTCCGTCGTAGCTCTCCGAATACCATGTAAGAGTCCAGTCGGTCGAGGCAGAATTGGCCCAGTTACGGCCCGTGCTCCTCATGCAACCATACGCACTCACCCATAGCTTCCCTGCATCGCACAACCATTACCTACACTCATCGGCCCACAAACCCGATATCACGAGACGTGTTAAGAGGAGGAAGCAGGGCGATGTAGACCAGGATGCTACCGAAGAGGAGGCCGACAACGCTGCCATGGCCTCGAGCACTCCTCGCGCCAAACCGAGAGGTGACTACTACCGGCGTCGGGATACGGACATGCTTGGGGACAACTCGAGACATCGAAGGCGTGCTCAGAAGAAAGGTGGTGCTGCCCTTGCTGATGCACGCGCCGAGCACGTGCTGCTTGCCGCGCGTAAGGTGGGAAGGGAACGAGCTTCCATTCTCGCTGGAATTTTCCCTTCAGCTGGTCGTGATAGAGACAAGGACATCAAGAATGACCCCGATCATATCGATATTGTTCCTAAAACTCCCCGTAAAAATCAAACCGTAGGAGTCGGTAATGGATCTAGCACTGGCGTTATCTACTTGAACAGCCCCATCCCTGCAACAGCGGACACCCCGTCGGTGGAGCAAGTCTCTTCCGACTTCTCCCCTGCGCAGACTCCCCTCACCTCAAGAAAATCGGCTCGTAGTCAGGTGACCCAGGGAAGAGCTGTCCGCGCAAATCCCCTTACCCCATTGGATTCATTACTCACCGCCGCGTCCACCATCTCGATGATTGAGGATAAAGAGGACGCGGACGAGGATGGCGATCGTGACGGCGACAGTGCGGGGCCAGACTCGACACCTCTTGCTCTCTCAAAATCATCAACGCAGCAAACGCCCAATACAAGCTTCGGCAGTCCTGCACCAACAAAGCGCAGACGACTAGCAGGCAGCAAGTCCGCGCGCTCTCTGGCACAGTCTATCTCTGCGCCCGATGGCAAGGGCCCTTCTGAACGAATGGGAAGGACACGTTCTGCACTTGATGTTCTCGCCGATCAAGCGGCCGTATTCAGTTCACAAGACCACGAAAGTGCCTCCACCAAGGATAGGGGGAAAGGGAAGGGGAAAGCCAAGGCGCTAAACAACCCAGGCGCGAGATTAGATGAGGAACCCCAGGCAATTGACCAGTCGGCAAGACAAGCACCTCATTCACGAGATCGAGCCCCACAGCAAATGCCCCAAGCGGCCTCGCACCGTCGATCTATTTCCGCACCTTCCCCTCCGACTCAATCCGCTACTGTAACCGCTCGCGGCCATGACCCACCCCGACCGACAACACCCGATATTGAACCGTCATCACCTTCTCCGAAGAGGGCGCCCCCACACACTACCATGACGCTATCAGCGCACCAGCCTTCTGCCGATACCTCCCAAGGCGCAGTGACAACCCTGCCTAAGGACGGACGAGACGTCTTGTCAGGCGATCCCTCACGGACAGACAGCGGTGCGGACAAAGAAGCGACGTAGCGCACGTGTGGGTTACGTGGCCTTGTATAGTGCTGTATCTTTGTAGGATCTAGAGCTGTTTATTTCATTTATGTATTCTGCTACAATTGAAGTTCGTGTCATATTGTTTTCAAATTAGTCTCATGGCCTGTAATTCATGGGACTAGTCGGGCGCCTACTTTGTTGGTCATCTTGTCCGAGGCTTACGGCTCTTTAGGCGCTCTCTCATTGTTCTCTGGCAGGCTTTAGTGAAGCATTTGGCAACAATGGCAACCTTGACTAGGCTGCCATGCTTCCAATCGTCTTCTCTTTGCTTCATATCCGAAGTTCGACTCAATGTATATCATCTGGTCTGTTGCTCTGAAGTTCTGGTACTCATTTGATCGGTTTACAGGGAACTTCAACGTGCACCTAACTGGCAACGACACGTCCACGTCAATGGGACAATCTACTACAGCCTAGACACTCAAGATCAAGACAGACTGTTTTGTCGGGTGATCACCGAGGACATTACCGACCCTGAAATTCGAAGAGCCATCGAAGACGGTTGCGACGAATATCACCAGTGGCTAGAAGAAGCCGACTTGGAGGATTTACCGGACGACCTTGAACTCCTCATCCATTTCGATAATCCCTATCGCAGGATGCCGATTGCGAGCTTCATATCATATCAGAAAGAGGTCAAGTTCTCGTGTTGTCCGATGGAGAACGAAGACGAGGAGTCTGTCTCTACATCTTCATCGTATGTCATAATTTCATATCACACTGCATCTCGATCTCATCATCTGGCACCCGGGCCAGGTCGTATGTTGACGCGCCCGTGGTAGTTGATGTATACTCGAAGGAATCCTTCTGGCTGGCATCAGAAACGTTCCCTATGCATCATACGCGTTGCCACCCGAACTTGGAACTATCCTTTTTTGCAGCCTTGGCCTATAGTGCAGACGGTATGACCTTGGCACCGCTCGTCTAGTCAACACTCGGACCAAAAGTTGCTTGCTAACCAATGGCTTTAGAACACATCTCTGGGCAAGGCACCGGCAGCACCATGGGAAGATTCAATTTTCAGGAATGCCAGCACCTCATCGAGCTTCTCCTGGAACTGAAATGTGAGGGCGTATATCCGATTACTTCTGTTGCCGGCTTTACCTAATAGTTCCGTTCCTCGCTAGCCGTCGCTGCGGAACCCGAGTGCGCGTATGCCGCGAACGGTGCCGTTGTCTGGCATGTGTCGAGGGTCATGCAGGACATCGATGTGCACATCATCCCCTTCCTTCCACACCACCATGTTGCAAACAGATCCCCCCGAGTTTCCCCCCCCTCCAAAGACAATGTTGATTTTCCCACCTCAAGCCTCACTTGCCTCCATGAATGGTTTAGTGGACGCATGGGGCTTCGCGTTGAGATACACACACCTACTTCTGGCAGACCAAGAGAACCCGGAGCTTGTCTCCCCTGGCCTGTCCCACATCATGTGTAAATTCCTAGCTGACCCCATCCTTGTGTCCCTTCTGGGACCAGAGACTCGACCAGCCTCTGAACCAGCCTTGCCCCCCAATCCCGAACATGATCACCTCCTCAGGAAACTAGTTTCCCTGGAGAACACGACCGCATCTCTGGTGAAGGCTCTAGCCGACACAAAGAAGAAAGACCCCGCTCCCTTGCCGAAACCTCATGCCCAGCTGCAACACTCGCAAGAGTGTGAAGGCCAGACCTTGGCGAAGAGGTGAGTTCTGAGGTGGAGAGGTCTGAGTTCATGTTCGTCTGATGGTTTACTATAACCTCCAAGTCGATGTCAAGGCCTATTCGAGGCGGGGTCGACCGGTTCAAGTTCTATCTTTGTCTGGGGACCCGATCCCTCACGACTACGTGCGAGGCTGCCTTGATTCCTCTAGCTACGTAACCGTCCTTCTGGGGTATTTCACCTCTTAAGGAAATAAGTGGTCGATAAAGAGTTGTTCCTGTGCTTGCTGCACTAGTAGTAAGACTATCTGGTATAGTCTTACTAAGACGAGTTCAAGAGTACTTAGTACTAGTCCCACTAGTACTAGGCTTAGAGTTCGGTCCAGAGTAGCTTGAATAGTAGTGGGAAAACTACTCTTCAAGCTGTAAGAGGAAAGTAGATTGGTTGCGATAAGAGCCAAGTCAGGCTTGGAGTACATGAGGCTACAAACCGGTGCTACTTATACTACTTCCATGCCACCAAGTATCGGGATCCTAGGGTAGAGTCATTACCCTAATACAGTGAGTCAGAGACGGGTGAGTCGTATAGTAATGAGTCATCAGCCACAACTGTAAGTACCGATCCTAGGGATGAGTCACATGAGTCTGAGTCACGAGTATGAGTCACCAGGGGGTTAGGGGATAGGAGATAGGTCGTAGGTAATAATGGGTCAGCAGTCCAGAAAGGGAACGGTCAAGTAGGTAATCAGGCAGTCCTAAACGAGAAAAATAGTACCTGGGTCGTAACACCAGCTGTCACCAGTGGCCAGCCCCGCTAAGGCCTCCACTGCCGGCACCCCTCCCACTTATGCTAAGGTAGTGTCCGCCCCAGTCCGCCCAAGTGTGGTCGTGGGTGCCTCAGCTTTCACATGGCCAGATGCAGGCCGACCCACAGTCAGTCAGATCTCCCTGTTCCTCAATCAGAAATTGGCCCAGTCCACCCACTCACAGGTCCGGATGTCCGCTGCAAGGTGGACAGCCCGAGGCAACCTCGTGCTGTGGGGAGGGCCTAACACCACCCTCTCCCATCTCTCTGCTGCCTTGGGGTTCATCTCCGAGGTCTTACACTCATCTTTCTCGGAATACGCAAGCGGTGCCCCTGATTCCCCTCCCCAAATCCGGCCAAATGTCAAATGGTCAAAAATTCTCATCAACCGCGTGCCCACCGGCAAAACAGCCGACCACAGGGTGTTCACACCCAAAGAGTGCCATGCTGCACTCTTATCTGAGAACCCATCATACGCATCCCTATCCATCACCCAGAAACCCTCTTGGGTTTGCCCCCCCTCATCATATTCAGACCACGCAATCTCCTCCCTATCATTATCCTTCGAGGACCCTGATGGGAGTTGTGCACAGGCTCTTCTCAGCTCCAGGACTCTGTTTGTCACCGCCAAGGTATTCGTCCCCAGAAGTTAGGAATGATTATTGGGGTTCGCGACACTAAGACTCGGAATCGTAGGAAAGCGGGTTGATTGGGTTGAGAGACGAGACAGACTGTGCAGATGGTATAGAGTCCTAAGTCTCTATGATGACCGTACTGCCAGCCTAAGAGGTATTCCAGGATGTAAGAGTACTGAGTTACCGCACGCAACCTTAGAGAGAGAAAGGCGCTGCCACTCAGGGAAGAGGGAAAAGGGGCAAGTCAACTGTATTGCGACAGGAGACTCAACTTGGTGAGTCCCTACAGCGCGGAGCCCTATTTATGGGCAGGCGGGAACGCCACTACTAATACATGCGTATCTGGGGTACAGGCAGAAAAAGGGAACGGAGCAAATGAGACAGAACTGGGGTACACATAACAAAAACGAAACAGGGTACTGATGGCTAGGATACATACTACTAGTCTTATCAGCCCGACATCAATCCAAACCTTATCGTACTAATACAGTCACGGGGTACTTAAGAACCGTACCTGTGACATGACCCTCCACTTAGTCGTCGAGCCCCTGCGAGAATCGGGGCTTCTTGATGGTCCGACACCATCCAGCAGGACGAGTCGCCGGGTAAGGGCTATACCTCCCTTCCAGGTGCCCGACCTTCTGCTGAGTGCGGGCCAATGAGAGCCGTCCTTCGCACGCTTCACGCTGTAAACGTATGGCGTCGGCATCCTGCTCGAGCTCCTCGATGCGGTTGCAGATGCTGATTTGTTGTTGGGCAAGGGAGCGGAGACGCTCCACCTCAGCCAAGTGGCCCCAGTCAAAGAGGGCCTCGACCTCGTTGTGTAGGATTTGATAGGGCACGGTTGCCCCGGTGATAGTGCAACGGAACCATGGCGCAAGTGGTTCGGCGGGTTCTTCGATGGTGGCATCGTAGGGAGCAAGGATGTTACCGGCCTCTCGGATCGCGAGTGTAAGTGTGGAGGAACCGGCCTCATGTTTGTCTCATGTACGATATTAGGGTACTGTCGTGTTTGCCTCGCGTTTGCCTTGTGTTCACCTCGCGTTTGCCTCGTGCTGAAGATAGTACCTTATGGCTGTACGCCTCAAGTTAGTAGCATGTATCCTAGCTTAGTAAGCGGTCTATAAGTAGTATATAAGCTACGCCTTGCTGTCTCTAGGACAGCAAGTTGAGTCTCCTGTCTCAGTAGTCTCAATATACTTCTCTTCTCCATCTATACTGTGGGTGGCTATTGGGTTGGAGCCCATTTAGCGGAAACCCTTACCAGGCAAAGCCATAGATGACGCTTCAGAGTCGTCTCTCTCATCCTCATAATCGACATAGTGCGTCTTGAGCACTATCTTGCAGTCAGACTATCCCTTCGAGCTTAGTCTATTGTCAACTGCACCACGTGGCGGTGACATTAGACTCAACTTTGTTACAAACTGGCACCACGATTCGAAGGCGAAGGATCCAACACCAGGATCTACCTCAAACCAGAAGATATTATCGAAAGCATCCCGAATAAAAGAGTATTCAGATTCGACCCAAGAAGCAGCGAACCACCATTCCTCATCTTCACGGACAGCCCCCAAGGAAAGCTTAATCGACGATCACAAGCTGTAACATACTTCCAAGACGAGTGGAGGAACATCGAGTACTGACCCAGCCTAAACGAATTCGAACTAGGACCACCAAACCTAGAAGTAGCCCAATACGACATACGTAACAACGACCAGGAGGTCGAACAACTTGCAGCTCAAATGGCCACTACCACCCTCACTACAACGATATCTGATGAACAAGACGACATCATTCAAACTCTCGGGAAAAGTCGCCAAGAAAAGAAAAGCGATAAAATCACTGGCAACCTCAATCGTGCTCTGGGAAAACCCGATCCGAATGATCCCAACCCCGGAGGAAACCCAGGAGGATCTGGAGGACCAGGAGGACCCCCAAGAGGACCTAACCCACCGGGAGGACCAGGTGGACCACCTAACCAGAATATTCTCCAACCTATCCCTGTAAATCCAGATGTTAAAGCCATAGGAAGTCTTCCCCAATACTTCACTGGGGAACGCAAGCAAGCCAAACAATTCATAGAAGAAGTCAAAGCATACCTCCGCATCAACGCAGACATAGCAGGATTCAACTCTCCGATCAAGAAAGTCGCCTTCACCCTCACTCTCATAAAAGGAGAGAAGGTCGCATCATGGGCCAGACAGATGGGCGACTGGCTCGATACCCTTGACCCGGTTGCCGATAATATCCCCCTTGTGTGGATCGCATTCCTCCAACGCTTCTTTGAACGATTCCAAGACACCACCGAGCTCGAACAAGCTCGCAACGAGATTGAAGACATCAAAATGGAAGGACTGGCAGTGAACGAGTATACCAGTAACTTTGAAGATCTAATCATCAAAGCCGAGTACGACCTAAACAATTCGGAAACCTGTCGCAAGTTCATCAAAAACTTGCCACGCTTCATACTCCTAAAAATGGCCGACCCATCGCTCCCTACCACGTACCATGATCTCAAAACCAAGTTAGAAAGCATTGTGCAGTCTCAAATCACGGTTCAAGGTATCCTACAACAAGTCGTAGGAAAAGGACCCGCAACTGCCAACACCAACAATTACTTCAATCGACCCCAACAACCTCAAAACCAGAACTGGAGAGGAAACAATCAGCAAAGACCCCCGCAGAGAAGCTGGCAAGCGCCACCGGCGCAAGGAGCCTTTAACACCTCGAACGCCCCCAGGTGGATGAACGACCGTCCGGTCCCCATGGATCTCAGCCGAGGACGCGCCCCTAATAACTCAGGATGGCGCCGTCCCCAAAACCAAGGACAACGACAATGGGGGCCACCACGCCAAGGCCCTAGAGCCAATGTAGCACAAACGCCCACTACGAGTAACTCATGCTTCAGCTGTGGCAAAGTAGGGCATTTCGCCAGGAACTGCCCTCAAAGGCGCCCCCAGCGCACCCAAGCCAACCTAGTCGAGTTCGATGGATTCCAAGACGACCCCGAACAACAAAATTACCAACAGGAAGATACGCCTACTCGCGTAGCCCGCATCCGCACAGAACTAGAGAACCTTTCCCAGGAGGAGAGGAACGAAATGGCCCAACAAATGGGCACAGCTGAGGATTTTTCCAGCGTCTGATTAGATCGGCACTAATCAGACGGAGTACAAACTATACAGAATCGGACCCAGTGTACATATCTGCTCGAAAATCTATGACAGTTCGCGCATTCATCCATTCTGTATCAAAAAGAGCCGAGGTGGTTGCCCTAGTAGATTCTGGCGCCACGGAGAACTTTATGAATCTCGAATATGCCAAATGGCTACAGCTCCCGATCAAAAAGCTTGAAAACCCCCGACCACTATTTAACGTGGACGGAACAGAAAATACGAACGGGGCCCTCACTCACTATACCGATCTATCCATTCAGATGGGGACACAAAAAGTCAACATGAGATTCTTCCTCACACAACTAGGCGAACACAAAGCCATCTTTGGATACCCATGGTTCGCAGCATTCCAACCAAAAATCGACTGGAAGAGAGGATGGATAGACTACACACAACTCCCGATCGTAGCCAGAGCGATCAACTACATGAAAGCCCGTTTCGTTCCCCGAACCCGTAATGTTCCCCGACCTGTCCACCGCGACCAATACTACATTGGCCGTATCACATTTAACACCACAGCAACGAATCAAAATCTCTCAAAAGTCCCGGAAGAATACCACCAACACGGAAAAGTGTTCAGCGAAGAAGCATCACAACGACTACCCGCGCATACCATATGGGACCACGCCATCGAACTGCTCCCCGGGGCCCCACATACACTACCAGGACGCCTCCTCCCCCTAACACAAGAAGAACTTAAAGAAGCCGACAAATTCTTCCAAGAACACTTGGAAAGAGGAACTATCCGACCTTCCGACTCCCCATACTGCGCCAACTTCTTCTTCGTCAAAAAGAAAGATGGCAAACTTCGACCCATACAAGACTACCGACCGGTGAACAAATGGACCATCAAAGATCGCACCGTATCCCCACTCATATCCCAGACCATCGACCGACTCAGTGGATGCACACTATTCACCAAATTCGATATCCGATGGGGTTATAACAACATTAGGATCAAACAAGGGGACGAATGGAAAGCAGCCTTCCTCACACCCCAGGGACTATTCGAACCCACGGTCATGTTCTTCGGTCTCACCAACTCCCCTGCCACCTTCCAAAGGATGATGAACGTCATCTTCAGACCCGAGATAGCACAACGATGGCTCTCGGTATACATGGACGACATCCTCATACATACCAAACGACGAGACGACGAAACGGAAGAAGAACACGTCAAACGGCACCGCGATTATACGCATCACATCTTGACAAAACTCGAAGAAAACGACCTATACCTCAAACCAGAAAAGTGCTCGTTTGAGCAGAAAGAAGTCGACTACCTAGGGGTAGTCGTAGGAGGGAAAACAGTAAAAATGGACCCGAAGAAACTACAAGGTGTCGCCGATTACCCACCGCCAACCACACCAACCGAAGTACGAAAATTCCTCGGGTTCACAGGATACTACCGATACTTCATCCCTAACTACTCAAAAATCGCACGCCCGCTACTAGACCTAACGAAGAAAGCAACTACATGGACCTGGGACAACGCGCAAATCATGGCATTCGAAGAACTGAAAACTCGCATGTGTATGAACCCAGTCCTAGCCCAACCCAACTTTGAAAGGCAATTCGTACTCCAATGCGACGCATCGGCGTATGGCGTGGGAGCCATACTCTCGCAACGGGGTGACGACGATACACCCACACTGGAAAAACGACAAAAACCCGTCTTGCACCCCATCGCATACTACTCGGCCACTTTCACACCAACAGAAAGGAACTACGACATCTACGAACGAGAACTTCTGGCCGTCATGAAAGCTCTCGCACACTGGAGGCCCTACCTGGGATGGACACAAGAACCCTTCATCATTCGTACAGATCACGCAAATTTGCAATATTGGAAATCCCCTCGTAACTTGAATCGTCGTACCGCCAGATGGCACGCAGATCTACAAGAATACGACTACATCGTGGAACATATTCCTGGCAAAGAAAATGAAGCTGCAGATGCCCTCTCCCGACCACCTGGAACCAATCAAGGCGCCAACGATAACCAAGACGTCATCATTATTCCCCCATCACGTTGCAGAACCACGAATATCATACCAATAACGACCATCCCGATTCCGGAAGATAACGAGTCACTCAAACGCTTCCTGATGGTCCTATATCACGACCATCCTACGGCGGGACACCCGGGCCGCGATGAAACACTCAGACGCACGCAAGAAAAATACCACTGGACTGGCATGAAGGACTGGATCGCCCAATACGTGAAGGGATGTGCCACGTGCCAACAAAATAAAATACAAACCCACAAAACCAAGACACCACTCTACCGAATTGGAACCGAAGAAGGAACACACCCATTCCAACACGTAGCCATGGACCTAATCACGGGATTACCACCACACCTAGGAAAAGACGCCATCCTCACTATCGTCGACCACGGATGTTCCAGAGCAGCCGTCTTCCTTCCATGCTCGACAACAATCACTGGACCCGGTATCGCACAATTGTACATGGATAACGTGTTCCGATGGTTCGGAATCCCTAGCAAGGTCATTAGTGACCGAGACCCCCGCTTTACGTCCCACTTTAGCCGCGCCTTAGCTAAAGCTCTAAAAACTAACCAAAACGTGTCGACGGCCTTCCACCCCCAAACCGACGGACTATCGGAACGAAAGAATCAATGGGTCGAACAGTACCTCCGTCTTATGACGTCATCACACCCGGAACACTGGACCGAATGGCTGTCCCTTGCCTTGGCAGTACACAACAATCGGAAAAACGCAACCACTGGACTATCGCCCAATCAAATCCTCTTCGGCCACGAGGTCACCCTCCTTCCCCCATCAACGCCACCATCAAACAACGAAACGGTCGAAAAACGCATGACACGCCTCAAGGCCTACCAGGAACAAGCGATTGGAACCCTCAAACGTATCGCTGAAGGGTCAGCAGACCTACCGGCACAATACAACAACGGAGACCAGGTATGGTTAGATGGCAAGAACCTAAAGTTTCCCCATCAGAAAACCAAACTACTCCCCAAACGGTACGGACCCTTCAAGATCGCCGCCCAGATATCCCCGGTTGCCTACCGGCTCCACATACCTCCGACCTGGACCATCCACAACGTGTTTCACGCCTCACTCTTATCGCCCTATCACGAAACGGCCGCCCACGGCCCTAACTTCTCCCGTCCCCCACCTGACCTTATCAACGGCGAGGCGGAATACGAAGTGGAGCAGATAAGGAGCCACCGACGTCATGGACGAGCAAAAACGCTTCAGTACCTGATCAAGTGGCTCGGGTACCCCGAAAGCGACAATACCTGGGAATCTGCCGACTCCGTCCACGCCCCGGCTCTCGTAAAACGATACCATCATAAACGCCCACTAGAATCTATAAAAGCCGCGTCCCCTCATCACCAAAACCCCAACCAGTCACCCTGGCTCCTATCACTCCTCGCCCACCGTCCCAAAACCACAAATTCACTTTCAATCCTAAGAAACACTTCCAGTTCCAACCCCACCAGAACCTTCACACCTTCGCCTTCCACTTCCTCAACAAAGTTCCCCCTTCTCACTCTCGCGAACACTCTTGCTTCTGCCGCATCTCTCTTTGCCCCTATCACCGTTGAAAACTGGAGCCCAACCCGGAACCCCTCGACAACCACCAAGGGTCTTTCCGCCCTTACTTTACCGTCTTCCCAGTCAACGCCTCCCCGTATAAAGTTCACCTCCCATTCGACCACTGCTTCCTCCTCGATCGCGACTGCCCTTACGAGACGTGCTCATACCACGACCACTCGTGAAACCTGGACTCCGACACCCTCGCCATCCTTCCCATCCTCGCATACCTCATGTCCATCCGCAACGAATCTCCTGCTCGCAACGAGTCCCCCATGTCGGACTCCCCAATCCCAGTACCACCACCGACCCTCGCCCCCTTGTCCATCCATCCCCTTTGTAGCCCTACCGAGGGCCCCAACCTCGATCCCCAAGCCATCGCCATGGGGCGTCTCTCGCCCTCCACCACTCGTAACGCCCTCGCCGCCAGGTTCGACTTCCCGAATCCCATCCTCCGTGCTATGTGCACCGCCCTCGCCAACACCGTCGACGAACGGCAAAATGTCTACGACGCCCGAACCAGGGTTCTCACAGAGCGCGCAGAGGCCGCCGAGGCCAAATTGGCCGACCACGGCCAAGAATACCACGTCGCCCCCGAAGGGTACGAGACGGCCTTCGGGAACTCAGCATGCGAAAGCGTGCGTATCCCTGCCGGCAACGGCATCTTCAAGAAACCGCGATGGGTCAAGATGCTGGGCGACGGTAGGGTTGCGGCCTACTTTCATGGCCAGAATACCGACGAGGACCCCTATATCTGCGAAATCACGGCCCCCTACAACTGTGACGAAGACAACCCCGCGGAACCAATTGCGCCTTGGTTCCGCCGAATGCTCATCGGCACCCCAGCCAACTTCTCGGTCCTACGGGCTGAGACCGACGCCCTCTTCGACTGGGGGTACACTGCGGAGGTTGTGCGCTACCGCAACCTACAGCAAGACATCGCCACCTTGCAAGACAAGATCGAACTCTTCCAGATGGATCTGGAAAGTATGCGGGAGGCCAGGGGTCTATGTGAGGGTAGGCTCATCAGCTCGCGCGTTCAGCAACAAGTCGGGCACTTGGAAGGGCGGTTCTCCCCTTATCCCACCATGCGCCAATCGGGGTGGAAAGAGCGGGTCAAGACTAGGACCGCAGCGTGTCGTGCCTCGCAGGGGCTCGACAACTAGCGGGAGGGTGATGTTACCGGCCTCTCGGATCGCGAGTGTAAGTGTGGAGGAACCGGCCTCATGTTTGTCTCATGTACGATATTAGGGTACTGTCGTGTTTGCCTCGCGTTTGCCTTGTGTTCACCTCGCGTTTGCCTCGTGCTGAAGATAGTACCTTATGGCTGTACGCCTCAAGTTAGTAGCATGTATCCTAGCTTAGTAAGCGGTCTATAAGTAGTATATAAGCTACGCCTTGCTGTCTCTAGGACGGCAAGTTGAGTCTCCTGTCTCAGTAGTCTCAATATACTTCTCTTCTCCATCTATACTGTGGGTGGCTATTGGGTTGGAGCCCATTTAGCGGAAACCCTTACCAGGCAAAGCCATAGACGACGCTTCAGAGTCGTCTCTCTCATCCTCATAATCGACATAGTGCGTCTTGAGCACTATCTTGCAGTCAGACTATCCCTTCGAGCTTAGTCTATTGTCAACTGCACCACGTGGCGGTGACAAAGGAGGTCGACGACGTAGGGGTCGTCGTCTTGATTGGCGTCTTGATGCAACATGGCCACCTTACCATTGGGCAGCCGTTTGACCCAGCGAGGGAACCGGTAGACCCCATTGCCAATGGGTATCTCTTGTGTGATGTGGCCGTCGTTCTCCTCGAAGCCGGCAGGGGTTTCATCGTACTTACGATGATAGGAGTGGTTCTCGATCTCCAGGTCTTCGATGTGCTCTTTGAATTGGCGCGTCTGGTGGTCGAATTGGGTTTGGCGGGCGTCGACGGTGTTGGCCATTGCCTTGCACATGGCCATGAGCATGGGTCGGGAGAGGTTGTCGGCGTGGTGGGAAGCGAGGATGGTACGTGTGGTAGATGGGGAGAGACGACCTTGGGCGACTTCGTCGGGAGAGAGAGCGGGTCCATGCTTGCAGAATGGGTGGAGGGCAACTTGAGGTGGATGGAGGGTGCACTCGGTACGAGGGGGAACGGGGATCGGAGCGGGGGATTGGAGTACAGACCTGAGTGCTCCTCCTTCTTCTTCTTGCTGTTGCCTAAAGCGAGCGAGGTTGTCCTGGGAGGCCTGGACCTTGTCTCGTTGTTCGAGCCGGAATTGCTCAAGGGCCTCGTGGACGTCGGGTTGCAAGTTGTCGACCAAGACGACTTCGTTGGGCCCGAGATTGGAGTCTGAGTCGTCGTCAGCAGGCGACTCGTACCGAGAATGTTCGGAGGGGGTGGCGGAGACGTGGCGAGTCTGGGAGACGGTTGGTGAGATGGCGCGGGTTGCAGACATGTTAATTGTGTGGAAGGAAGTGGGTTGGAATGGGTGTGAGGATGGAGTTTGGTTAACGATATCTCGAGCCTTTTTATAGTAGAGAGAGGGTGTCGTCGATGATAATCTCTGATCAATTGTGGGGCATGAACTTGAGTGGCGGGTTCCCAGGTATTGTCACTTTCAGGGTACCCTTTCCACTTGATAAGATATTGGAGCATTCGCGACCGTCCATGACGTCGGTGGCTTCTTATCGACTCCACTTCGTATTCTTCTTCGTTATCAATCAACTCCGGGGGTGGCCTCGTGTAGTTAGGACTGTGAGAGGCCGTTTCGACATACGGAGTAAGAAGCGATGCATGGAAGACATTGTGAATGTTCCAGCTCGCAGGGAGCGCAAGTCGGTAGACAATCGGAGAAATCACTTCGATGATCTCAAAGGGTCCATATCTTTTCGGCAGCAGTTTAGATTTCTGATGGGGGAATCGAAGGTTCTTGCCATCGAGCCAGACCTTAGCGTTTTTCTGAAACAGGGGCGAAGTGATCGGAGAGGTTCTGGCCATTTGATTGATTGATTTGGTGGCTGATTGTTGCCCCTTTTGTAATGCCGTTAGTCGCTCTTCTACGAATTGATTAGATCCCGAGATCATATGGTCAGGTAATAAGCGCGCTTTATGTCCGAATAAGATTTGGCTTGGTGTTTGTTTCAGGGTGCTATTCATCCGATTATTATGGACCGCTGTTGCCAAAGATAGCCAGTCGGTCCATTCCTCCAGGTGACTGGACATGATCGTTCGCAGATATTGTTCAATCCACTGGTTCTTTCGTTCAGAGAGGCCGTCGGTTTGTGGATGGAAGGCAGTAGAGATGTTCTGCGAGATCCCTAGCTTTTTAGTGAGTTCTTTAGCAAAGCTTGAAGTGAATCGAGGATCACGGTCACTGATGATCCGAGAAGGAAGTCCGAACCACGGGAACAGATGTTCCAGATATAGCGAAGCCACACCAGGGCCAGTGATTTTTGTCGAACAAGGCAGGAAGATAGCAGCGCGAGAGCATCCGTGATCTACAATTGTAAGAATGGCATCATGTCCTTTGTGAGGGGGAAGTCCTGTGATCAAATCCATTGCAATTTGTTCAAAGGGGCGTGTCATGGGCGTAGTGTCAATTTTGAACAAGGGGACGGATTTCCTGTGGGTCAGGTTCTTGTTTTGTTGACAGGTTGCGCATCCCTTGACATAGTCTTTGATCCATTGTCGCATGTGAGGCCACGTGTAGTTCTTTTGGACCTGTCTGATTGTTTCATCTCGTCCCGGGTGACCTGCTGATGGATCATCATGATAGAGGCGCATCAGAAGTTTCTTGATTCTTTCGTCACCTTCTGGGATTGGAAGTTTGGGGTTTTCTCGGAGGTCAGCTGCTCGACAACGTGTAGGGGGAAATATGACCACGTTTTGATTGTCATCTTGTCCGTGATCTTGTCCTGGGGGTCTAGACAATGCATCAGCTGCTACGTTATCTTTTCCGGGGATGTATTCGATAATATAGTCATAGTCCAAGAGATCTGCATGCCACCTTGCTGTTCGGCGATTTAGGTTGCGAGGTGACTTCCAATATTGTAGGTTGGCATGATCTGTTTGGATAATGAAGGGTTCTTGTGTCCAACCTAGGTATCGTCTCCAGTGCGCAAGGGCTTTCATAATGGCTAGTAGTTCTCTTTCGTAGATATCATAGTTTCGTTCTGCCGAAGTGAATGTGGCTGAATAGTAGGCGATAGGGTGAAGGGCTGGTTTTTCGCGTTTTTGGAGTGAGGGTGACTCATGTTCTCCCTCTTGCGAGAGTATGGCTCCCATGCCATAAGCCGATGCATCGCATTGGAGGTAGAAGCATTTTGAAAAGTTGGGTTGGTGTAATACAGGGGCTTTTGACATTTGGTTCTTTAGTCTTTCAAAAGCTTCTTGTTGGTCTTTTCCCCAATGCCATGTAGCCGCGTTCTTTGTCAAATCCAGCAGTGGTCGAGCTATTTTGGAATATCCTTGGATAAAGTATCGGTAGTAGCCAGTGAACCCTAGAAATTTGCGTATTTCCGTAGGGGTCGTGGGAGCAGGGTAGTTTCTGACTGATTCGATTTTCTTTGGGTCCATTTTGACCTTTCCCTTGCCAATGACTGCTCCAAGATATTCGATTTCGTCACATTCGAATTCGCATTTCTCTGGTTTGAGATATAGATCGTGTTGTTCTAGTCGATCTAATATTTGATGAACGTATTGTTCGTGACGTTTTCGATGTTGTTCTTCCGTTTTGCCTTCTTTTCATTTTGTATGGATCAGGATATCATCCATATACACTGATAGCCACTGTTGTGCTAATTCGGGGCAGAAGATAGTGTTCATCATTCGTTGGAATGTGGCGGGAGAATTTGTGAGCCCAAAGAACATGACCGTGGGTTCGAATAAACCTTCTGGGGTTAGAAAAGCAGCTTTCCATTCGTCTCCTTCTTTGATTCGAATGTTGTTGTATCCCCATTGTATGTCAAATTTCGTGAACAGAGTACATCCACTGAGTCGATCAATGGTTTGAGAGATCAATGGGGAAACATTCCGGTCTTTCTTCGTCCATTTGTTTACTGGTCGATAGTCTTGCACCGGGCGCAACTTCCCATCTTTCTTCTTAATATAGAAGAAGTTGGCACAATAGGGTCCTATGCCAGGTTGAATAGTACCTCGCTTGAGATGTTCTCCTACGAATTTGTAGGTCTCTTTTATTTCTTCTTGCGTAAGGGGTAGGAGACGTCCTGGTAGAGTAGCTGGAGCTTCAGGGAGTAGTTCGATGGCATGATCCCATACCGTGTGTTGGGGCAACCTCTGGGACGCTTGTTCGCTGAAGACTCTGGCATGGCGATGATATTTAGCAGGGATTTTTGATAAATCCACATCTTCTTCCACTCCTGTATGAATTGTTACTCGTCCGATGTAATACTGGTCTCGGTGAATAGGTCGAGGTCAATTAATTTGTTGTGGTAAGAATCGAGCTTTTGCGGCGTCGGGGGCTCGTAGGACGATAGGGAGTTGAGAGGAATCAATCCATCCTCTAGCCCAATCAATCTTTGGTTGCATTGCAGCAAACCATAGGTATCCGAGGATGGCTTTGTGTTCTCCTAAATCGGTGAGGAAAAACCTCATGTTTATTCGTCGGCTACCAGTTTGAACTGATAGATCGGTATAATGTCGTAGCTCTCCACTCTTGTTCTCCGTCCCATCGACATTGTATAAGGGTCGTGGATTATTCAGTTGCTTGATAGGAAGTCGAAGAGATTGGGCGTATTGTAGATTGAAGAAATTTTCGGTTGCTCCTGAATCGACTAGAGCTATAGTCTCGGCTCTTTTTGTGACGGAATGTATAAAGGCTCTCAAGGTCATAGATTTCCGAGCAGACATATATACAGGCGAGTCACTATCCTGCCTAATCAGTGCCAATCTGATTAGGCGATGGAAAAATCCTCAGCTACTCCCATTTTTCCAGCCATTGCCATTTTCTCTTCATTCGACAGATTGTTCAGCTCGGAGTAGATACGACTGACGCAGTCATCTTGTTCAGTGGCCGTGGCTTCGGAAGGTGCGTATGAGGTTGGTGGAGATCTGAACGACGCAGGAGTGGGCGCATAGGAGCTAGGAGTATAAGAAGATGTTGCATAGGAGGATGGTTCATATTGGGATAGCGGTTCTTCTGCCAATCCATCGAAATCGACCAAATTAGCATATTGGCGTTGTTGTCGCTTTTGAGGGCAATTTCTAGTGTAATGCCCTACCTGTCCACAATTGAAACAGGCGTTGTTGGAGTTGTTACTGGGCGTGGATGCCACATTGTTATTGTAACCTCCTCTGTTATTGCCTCTGAAGTTTCCACGGAAATTTCCTCGATAATTTCCTCGGCCACGTCCTCCTCTGGTTCGACTGATGTCCATAGGTACTCCTCTATAGTCTTTCATCCATGAGGGAGCCGTGCTAGTATTGAACTGAGAAGTTTGGGGTGGTGCTGGGGGTCGCCAATTCCCAGAATAATTACGTCCTGGGGCTCGATAATTGTTTTGGTTCCAGGACATGGGAGACTGCCGAGGACGTGGTCCAAGAGGCTGGTTCGTGAATCCAGTAGTTGCCTTTTGGAGGATCGCATCGACCGCTTGTTTGGTTTTAATGATCTGTGTGATTTTCTCCTTAGCCTCAGCATAGGTATTTGGCTTTACTGGGTCGCAGGCTTTGTGGAGGAACCATGCAGGGAGTCTTCTCAGCAAAATCTGCAGTGTTTCGGGATGTTGAATGCTGAATCCAGCCTTTTCGACTAGATCCTCGAATTGTCCAAAGAAGAGATTTGGCTTTTGAAAGTCCAAATCTAATTTGTTTAGCTGTGAGAGCGCTTCTTCTGCCTCTGTTGAATCGGCAAACCGTTCTAGAAAGATTTCAATGAACCGGGTCCAGATGGCAGGATAGTTGTCGGCTAGAGGGTTTAGGGTGTCAAGCCATTCACCCAATGTTTTTGTCCAGGTGGAAACTTCTGGTCCTTTCATAAGGGTAAGGGTGAAGGCAATTTTCTTGATAGGGGAATCGTATCCTGCTACGTCATTATTGACACGTAGATATGCCCGTACTTCTTTGATGAAGTTTTTAGCTTGACATGGATCGCCATAGAACATTTGGGGAAGCTGTCCCATTGCTTTTACATCGGCAGCTGGAGGGATGGGGACATATGCTTGAGGTCCTCCAGGTGGGCCTCCTCCTGGACCTCCTGATCCTCTGGTTGGGCCTCCTCCTGGATTTCCTCCTCCAGATCCTCCCAAGGGGTTTCCTCCTGGGTTAAGACGTTGCTCCAGCCCTCGAAGGAGGGCTCGTTGTGCTCGAGCACCGGCCACGTCTGTAATCGCGGCATCTTGTTCGGACGATGCTAGCACTTGCGTTTCGGTTTGGATAGACATTCGGGAAAGCTGAGCGGCAATACTGGGAGGGATAGGTTGACTCCGAATGGTTGGTGGTTCCTCGATGGATGCTGCGCTTTCTGATTCTTGCTCTGGTTCTCGGTATTCTTCGAATGCGCTCTCTTCGGGTGGTAGTTTCACTTCTTTGTATTCGTCGGTGATCATTTGTACAGCCCTAGCTGTGTCGTTGTATTGTTCGACTTCGTTTGCATTGGGTCCAACTACCCAAAAATCTCGTAGGCTGGGGGAGGGTTCAATCCACCTCCACGCTCCATTGACGTAAGCAACTGCTCTGCTTTGTCGGTTGAAATGTCCTGCTGCGTTATCCGCGAAGAAATTGAACGCTTTTCCTTTCTTGGGTTGATGTCTGAAGACTCGCTGGTTTGGTATCGCTCTGAGGGCTTCTTCTTCTGTGAGATGCATGGGCTCGGTCGTCTGCCCTGCCCCTTTTCCTTTGCTTGTTGACGCCATGATGAAGTAACAAAGTTGAGTCTAATGTCACCGCCAAGGTATTCGTCCCCGGAAGTTAGGAACGATTATTGGGGTTCGCGACACTAAGACTCGGAATTGTAGGAAAGCGGGTTGATTGGGTTGAGAGATGAGACAGACTGTGCAGATGGTATAGAGTCCTAAGTCTCTATGATGACCGTACTGCCAGCCTAAGAGGTATTCCAGGATGTAAGAGTACTGAGTTACTGCATGCAACCTTAGAGAGAGAAAGGCGCTGCCACTCAGGGAAGAGGGAAAAGGGGCAAGTCAACTGTATTGCGACAGGAGACTCAACTTGGTGAGTCCCTACAGCGCGGAGCCCTATTTATGGGCAGGCAGGAACGCCACTACTAATACATGCGTATCTGGGGTACAGGCAGAAAAAGGGAACGGAGCAAACGAGACAGAACTGGGGTACACATAACAAAAACGAAACAGGGTACTGATGGCTAGGATACGTACTACTAGTCTTATCAGCCCGACATCAATCCAAACCTTATCGTACTAATACAGTCACGGGGTACTTAAGAACCGTACCTGTGACACTGTTCGCCTTCGGCTCAGTAGCAACAGTCAGGAAATGGAAGCAAAAGCCCCCTCCTCCTAGAACCATCTTGGCACAGGGCCAGGGCAAGATGCCCAATGCCCCCATTCCCTCCGCACACAAGAGACCCCCCACTTCCCCTCCCCAGACGGCCCAGCCCCCTCCCACTAAGAGGAAGGCCGGGTCTGCAAAAGCTGGGCCCAGGGCGTGAAGATCTCAGTTGGAAAAGGTTGCATGGTGGCCGGGGCAACAGACGGGCGGCACAGAGCAGTGCAATGGTGGCTATTAGCATGAATGTGGGCAGATGCCCCTCCCTCCCTAAGCGTAAGCCTTGGTGTCTGGTGCCGGTGAGTTCTTGTGTCGCTTGCTGTCGCCCACAGGCTGCAGTAATGTGTGCCTCTTTTCTGACTCCTCCCAATACCCGTCAAATCACAACGCACTCATACAGTTCTCTTATATCTCTGATTACCGGGCCCTGATTGTGGGACCCCTCGCGTCCTTGTATGTACATACATTTGCGAGTAATAAATGCGGATTTAAAAAAAAAAAAAAAAAAACATCGATGTGCACCGCAGATGCAGAGAGAGCGTGAACGAGCTCCATGAACCGCCCCTCCCCAAGCCGTCCAAGATGCTAGATGGCCTTTTGTTTGTATCTTCTTTGGCGTGCACATGACGTACAGGGAGCGGCTTCATCGGACACACCCCGTATCCCATGCTCCTCTTGCAGATTTCCGCGCGTTCATACGCGCACTCCTGGAAGAGTGGTCCGGTATGGCTACGGTGGACGTCCGAAATTCCTTGTTAATTTATCTTTTTTTTTTTTGCAGATGCGAATCTACTTGTACGTTTGCCGAATCTAGCCCGTTTGGCTGAATTTGATCTTACTCAACTTTTGGGCAAAAGGCGACTGTTTTCGTAGCGTACGTCCAATCGCGAGTTTTTGAAAGCTGAGACGATACTTAACATTGTTGGACACAGAGCGAACGTGACCTTCATGGCACTTCCTATAAGCTTGACTCGACATGCTGCCATACCCATTCGCATTAAACACGCCACGTAGAGAATGAAAGGTTCGAAGGAGAGAGGTGGGAGGTGGCCACTTCGTTTCGTTTCGGTGGCTTCATGAATGAACAAGTGACGCTTCCGAATCGGGGTAATAGAAAAGCTACCGGATGCACAAGAGTAAGCATTACGAAAGCCTGTCCCCGTCATGGTTGTTCCAAATGCAGGATGTAGCTTCGTTCGCATTGTTCTCTTGCCCATGGGTGCTCAGTCTCATTCTGCTAGACCCGTTGTCAGTTGGGAGTTCCGATGTGTTCTAAGCCACTAGTAATTATACGGAATGGGATGGTATTGATACAGGAGTCGCTGCTAATCCAAAACTACATCAAAGAATAGACTAAAGGAGGCATCAACAAATGGACGGTATAATGAATAAACTAAAAAAAGCCTTCGTACAGATCATTGTAGCCCACTACGTGCATGCCTCAATTGCGTATTCGTGGGTGTGTTCCCAGGTGACGGTGGTATGCTCGGTGTCACACTCGAAGCTGCATCCCCGTTGATGATATCTTGAATCGACGCCTCGAGCGCATCTACGCGCTGTGACATCTGCATCACTACACAAAGTTAACAATACTGAATATCAACGGCGCGCTACAAGACCATAGGAGGACGAGACAACGCACTGCGGTCGATGATCTACGATGACATGTCGTCGAACTTGGAACCAAGCTGTTCTAATAGCGTTTCTACCTGTGGGGAAGGAGAGGCAGATTCTTCAGTCAGATTGTTTGCGGAAGAGATAGGTAGGAAGGAGGGGGGGGAGTGAGAATTAGTGGACAAACGCACGAAGGTAGTGAGCTCGTGCGGGCTCGAGATATCGGCCGGGTTAGCGAGCGACTTCGAAGGCTTTGGGGAGGAGCTGCGCGATGCGACAGGTGTTCGCGACCCCTGATCTCCTTTCGAAGAGCCGTCGGAAGAAACCACTTTGAGTGGTTGGGCAGAGAGAGGCGGTGAGATTTGAGGCAGATTCAAACAGGACGGGTGTTGTAAGTAGTTGGTAGGGCACAAGTCGATCGCACCTCTCGCCGCCGAGTGACTCGTCATGTGACCCAGGTGGGCGGCCACACCAGGGCTGGGCTACACCTATCCGTACTGTAGTCAACCGTCGCTCATCTCACTCTTACCCCGCAATACCCAGCAATCTCACGCATTTTCCCTTGCATCTCACGACACTTTGATACTATGGACGCACCGCAGATCCTCCCAAGAATCCCCGAATATGTCTGTTTTCGGGTCCTCATTATTGGAAAAGCAAATGCGGGAAAGACCACAATTCTACAACGAGTTTGCGATACCACCAAGAGTCCAGTGGCCTATCGTCGTAATCAATCGGGAATTCGTGAGCGGGTACGTTCTCGTTTCTAATGGCGCTATCGATCTCATCGTCTAGGCAGGTTCAACTCGACCCTTCAGTAGAGGTTGGGTCAGCTTATCCTTGTCGGTGATGGCTGATCGTGAGGATTATGCTTTGTACAGCGTGGCGAGCACAACATCGAGGACGAATTCATCTTCGAGAATCACAAAGGATATGTATTCCACGACTCCCGTGGATTCGAAGCCGGCGATGTCAGCGAGCTGAAGATCGT
>QFEY01002008.1:0-12790 GCA_003316435.1 Russula virescens | reverse complement strand
CCCAAGAGTAATGGTCGCCATTTCTTCATTGCCTTAACAATGGCAAGGAATTCTCGATCCCATACATCGTAGTTCCGCTCTGCTGGATTCAGGGCATGCGAATAGTAGGCCACATCCCTCTTCTTGTTGTTTTCGTCACGTTGGGAAAGGATGGCCCCTACTGCAAAGGCAGATGCATCGACTTCGAGCTCAAATTGTCTGTGGAAGTCTGGATATGCGAGAATGGGTGCTTCTGTTACCATCTTGATTAGTCTATCTAGGGCGGCCTCTCATTTGGCGGTCCACTCGAAGGGGATGCCCTTCTTGGTGAGCTCAGTCAGGGGGCGTGCTAGTTGGGCAAATCCTCTAATGAATGGTCTTTGATAGCCTAGCACTCCCAATGCTTGTCGGACTTCCCTGACTGACTTCAGCACTCGAGGCCATTGTGCAATACCCGCTACTTTATCTGGGTCTATCTTGAGTCCTTCTGCCGTGACCTCCCAGCCTAGCAACGTCATTTTGGGTTGCATGATCTGACATTTGCTCGGTTTGAGGTAGTATGATCGCTTCTCGCAAGTGTCTAGGAAGTCATGTATGGCCTCAAGATGTCTTTTGATCCCAGCAGGCGAGTCGTCCATGGCTATCCAGAAGTCGTCCATATAGTTGTCTGCATCTCCTTGGTACTTGTCGAGGAAAGGTGCAAAGTCCTTTCTAATCTGTCTCTGGAACCACGCTGGTGCATTGCAGAGACCAAAGAAGAGGACGGTGGGGATGAATGTGCCTAAGTGGTTCTTGATGGCTGCCTTGTATTGGTCCTTTTCAGCTATGCAAATATTATTATAGCCATCTCTGAGGTCGAATTTTGAGAAAAGTGTCTTCCCGTGTAGGGCCTCAAGGGCCTGAGTGATATTGGTGAGAGGATTGTGATCCCTGATTGTCCAGTCATTAACCTTTCGATAGTCAATAATGACTCGTTTCTTGTCGGTCCCTTTCTTTCCCCTGAAGTAAGACGGTGAGACTATGGGCAAGGGGCCTTCTCTGATCTGGCCTAGGGCAAGGTTTTCCTTCGTCCATTCATAATCAACCTTCTTTTCGGCTGGGGAGCGAGGATAGGGTCGACAATTGATGGAAGAAGGGGCCCCTTCTTTGAACATTATGGTCATGTCTGTCCCTCTAGCTGGTGGGAAACGATGCGAGAGTTCTTCAGAGAAGACTCTCCAATGGCGACTGAATTCCTTTGGTAGGGAATGCATTGACAGGTGGGTGTGTTCCTTCTCAGTATTCTTGGCCCATTTTTCTGTGAAGTTGACTTTCCGGAGGAACTGCCAGGTATGTTCAGGGAGTTTCCCAATTTTCAAGAGTTTATTGGCCGCCTTCTTTACCATCCGGCAGATCCATTTAAATTTGGTGCTTTGGATCATCACCTCTCCATCTTCTAGTTCTCCTGCCTTCCAATCTATGCGAGGGTTGAACTCCCAGAGAAAGGGGTAGCCTAGAATCATGCGATCCTTGCCTAAGGACGTGATAAAGAACCTCTGTAGTTGGTCTGCTCCAGCCAGTGTGACTCTTAGCCAACAATAGTGAGTGATCTTGCCTTTCCTGTTCTCTGTCCCGTCCACATTGAGGACGGTAATGGGCATTTTAAGGGTTTGTCGACCAATGCCTAGAGTTTTCCATGTTTTATGATCGATGAAGTTCTCTGTAGCCCCACTATCAAGTAGAGCTGTCTGTTCAGCCATTGTACTCACCGTTTGTATGGTCAGAGGAATGTTCATAACATTGAGTCTCCTAATATACACACGACGAGTACATAATGCCCTGAGCCAGGCTGTCGACTTAGGGTGGCCTAAAAATCCGAATCTTCATGCATGGTAAGGGTCTCAATCAATTCATCACGCTCATTGGTCTTCATGGCTTTGATAGCAGCCATAACATCGGTCTTGGAATACACTGGAGGGGGAGAGCGATTGGTATCAGCATCACTGTCTTCATCTGCGTCAGAGGGATGGTCGTCATTGCCCTGGGTGATGTTAGAACCCAAGGCTTCTGCCGCTCTAGCCCTGGGCTGTTGAGTGCGGCACCTATCTTTCGGTTTCTGTCTTCTTTTAGTGCCTGGTGGCGCCTTTGGCCGTGTAGGGCAATCGCGATACATGTGACCTTCCTTTTTGCAGTGGAAGCACTTCCCAGCCTGGATAAGCTTCGCTCTCTCTTCCAGAGATAGTCGCTGGGTCCTAGTGACGTCGACCTCCATAGGTACATAGGGACGAGGGTCAGGGTCATAGTAGTTCCTGGGTTTCTGTCCTCTGCCTCGTCTGTCAGCATCTCTGGCCATCTCCTGGAGTTTTGTGGGTCTTCCTCTGCGTTCCTTGGCTTGGGAAATAGCATACCGCTGTTCATCATAGATCTTTTCTTCCTCGATGGCTGCCCTCTGCCAATCACTGAGAGTGTTAGGTTGGGGGCGCTGTGTATAGCATGCTCCAAGTAACCCAGGGTCCATGCCTGTTTTAAAGGCCACTATGGTTCCTGGGTCGTCGGCTCCCCATCCCAATTTGCGTCGGAGCCTTTCAAACCTGTTGATGTAGTCTTCAACTTCGTCTTTGACCTGTTTAAGTTGTTGAAGTTTTTTGTAGGCCGACTGGGCTTGGTGGAATTCTGCAAAGCGATTCTTGAGTGATATACAGGTGCCATTCCACAAGTCCTCATCTGTATCGAGGTGAGTGGGAGCTACGTGATTCGCTGGGTCCCCTTCTATTGCCAGGGTAAGCTCTTCTCCTGCGGCTGCCGCCCACTCGGTGGCATCGCCCCCCATCATGGTCAACAGGAGGTTGGTGCGTTCAAATGGGTTGACCATGACTATATTGTTACAGTTTGCATTCCTGTAGAGGTTGAATTGATTGAGGAACGTCTCCACAGTGCCTCTTTTACCCATAAACATGGCTGGGGGCGTTCCTTTGAGGGCTCCAGAGTGTGCAGCAGGTGCAGGACCTCCAGCGGCCTGTTGTGGTGCTGCTCCTCCAGCTGGTGGTTGTTCTCCACCGCCTCCGCCTCCTGCAGGTGGTCCTCCTCCTCCTCCAGCTGGTGGTTGTCCTCCACCGCCTCCGCCTCCTGCAGGTGGTCCTCCTCCTCCTCCTCCACCAGAGGGCGTTCCTCCGCTTCCTCCTCCTCCAGGAGTTTGTGTTCCTCCTCCTGAGGGCTGAGCGGCAGGCTGTTTCCCTTTTGTGCCAGGGGGGAGAGTAATCGTCGTTCCAATGGTCACTGTTGAGCTCATGGTTGGTTGTAGTGAGAGGTTTAGCACCTTTCGAGTGATTTCTTCGGTCTCTTTAGTGGCTATGAAGGTGCCTAGGGCAGTGGCAAATGATTCGACCGGGCTAGGTACTGCTGTAGGCTCCGGTGCGATTGGTGAGGACTCGGTTGACCCTGAAGTAGTAGTCCCTTCTGTGTCAGTTGAAGGGGGAGTAGGTTCTCTTGGTGGTTCTGGTTTGGGGGTGGTTCCCGACGTTCTTCTTGAGTCGGTGGTCGTTACAAATGCCTCCTGAGGGACCTCTTGCAATACAATTCCTAGATGGTAATCTAGGGGGTCTTTGATCCAATCTAGTGCTGGATTGACGCTGTATCTATACTTGTCAGTTTCTAGAGGTGCGAAGTGGATATAGAACCAGTGATAGTTGATGAATTCAATGTCAAATCGGACGTCAGGGGCAGCTATAGATGGGATCCAATAGCGATTCAGTTCTGAGTTTGTGTAGGTGCCCCAAGTCGCCTTTCCTTTGATGTGGGCTGGAAGGTTGTCTTTGCCCCTTCCTGGTACGGTGTAGTGCTTACTGACATATTCACCGAACCCTTCTGTCTCAAATGGGATGTGGATCTGATCCAGTTTGAGGTACGTGCAATGCCTTTTGCAGAGGTACTTGTACTCCAACACGAGCGGTGTGAGTGGGGGTGTATTCTCGAGTAGTAGAGTGGCCGCTCTTTAAGGGTTAGAAGCTCGACTTATGTTAAGGCTGTAGCGAGCCTTGGACTGGAGAGCTTGCTGAACGAGGTCAAGCGGACCCTAGCAAGCTATCAGAGGGAGAAGAGGGAGTATACATGCTCGCTCTTCGATCTCTGAGAACACAACTTCGTGTAGAGGAACAAATACAATGATGTATCGATTCACAACTTCCGAAGTCTGCGCACTAATGACCAGAATGGATACGAGGGATAGACACCCGTGTATCTATGTCCAGACAGTAGTGGAGCTAGTGACGTGCTTGCTTAACGCTCAAGCTTAAGCGGTATACACCTGCGCCTTTAAGCAGGTAGACTAGGTAGAGTCTTGAAGGAGTAAAGCTAGACGAGCGACTGAAAGACTCTGCACGTGAGAAACAAGAGGAGAGGGGATAGAACATATGGTGATCCCTTATCCTCTCGATGCACAGGGTGAAGAAGCTACAAGTTGAGAATTAAGTCGAGCTTAGGGCTCAACTTCGTACTGAGGACTTCTTAAATACAGGAGGGATCGTAATACTACTAGTACCGATCCTAGGGTCTGGAACGACACTGGGACACTGCCCACAAGTATAGTACACATCAGGGACGAGTCATGGCAGTCATCGACACAGCAAATAGTACAAGGATCCTCAGGCGATCCGGGGAGACTTATAGGGACGGACCAATCCGTATAGTAGCTAGAATGGAGCGGGACGCATATAGTAAAATTTTACATAGCCTGTCCTTCTGAACATACCAAGAGTCTGTCCGTGACACCATCCCCCTCCTTCAAAGGAGGTGTTTCCACACACCTATCCATCCAGAAAGTTATCTAAGTGGGGAACGTAGTCCCCCAACGCCAAATCTTCGTCAGTAATGGACATACCATGAGGCAGCACCAGAGACGGAGGTGTGAGGGGGCGTTCACGCTCATTTCGTTCTGCCTCTCGTGCCCGATGATAGTGGCAGTTGTCGAGAGGTTGATAGTGAAGATGGGTCCGTGGAGTGTGACATCGATGCACTGTGCACCGGACATGGGGGTCAGGACACTCATCTGCAAAGTGGCCTACCTCATCGCAATGTGAACAGCGATTGGCCTGTTGTTGAGTATTTCTAGCTGCCCTCACCCTCACCCTGGTCGTAGCTGGGGCTGCCTCACGTGTGGTAGGCCCCCTGGGTCTCCTGTTCCCTGTGGAGGTCCCAGGGCCTGACTGGCATGCTGTATAGTGAAGGGGGAAGGGGACGTCACCTGGTGTCCTGTCCTCCCGTAAGTGGGGCGCCAGCTGAAGGAAGACTTGTGCCACCTCCAGGCGTGCTAAGGCTGCCTCCCTTTCCATGACAAGCCTTCGCCTATAGTCCCTGCTAGCCTGAGCTGCATCCCTTGCTTGCTGCTCGGCTCGTTCCAGTGCTTGAAGGTGGCGCTCCTCCTCCATGTCTCATATGATGGACTGCCTTACCCTCGTGACATCTGCTATGATGCCAAGGTCTCCTAGGTTGGTAAGGCCGCGCTTAATTCTGAGGTCGAAGGGGTAAGCAAGGGATGCGACGGGAGGAGGTAGGAAGTTAGCAGGAGCAGCCCCTGCATAGGGTCGAGCCTCCAAGCAGTTAGCATAAGTGGGTTGGTTCCTCCCCATAGTACCTAGGAGTGTAGGTTCGAAGCGGTCAAGGGCAGGGCGTACGAAGCGGGCTGTTTCCACCTGATGGTAGTCTCCCCCTCGCCAGTGTACATCCTGTTGGTGGATTTCAGGGTGAAACTGGTACCAACCTTCTCCAGGGGAGTCGCCATAATATTCTCCTGCATAGGTAGGCGGCGGGTGTCGAGGGGGAGCATCGAGATCAGAGGAGCTAGAGTTAGCTTGAGCAACTGCGGCTATGACGCGTTCAATGGCGTCTCCTAGAGGGTCCTCAGCCGAGAGGGCCTCTGCGTCAGTTACTCCTGCGCTGTGGTGGTTAGAGGATGGGTGGTATGAAGGTGGAGACGATGAAGGATTAAGAGTGGCTTGTTCCCCAGGTTCTAGTCGGGTAGCTGGAGATGGTTCGCTGGAGTATATGGTCCTTGCGCTGGCTGGGACCATGGTGAGGAGTTGAGAGGAGCGGACGATGTTGTGGCGGTACTCCTCCTTGATGGGGACCGCCTCGATCCCATACTGGGCATGAGGCCCAAGAACTGCAGGTGTAGGGACCTCTCGAATCATTCGGCCAGCTGCCGTTGTTGCTGTAGCGTGGTCTGGTCCTGGATGAAGGGAAGACTCACCTGCAGTCGCTGTAGGGCCCTCTCCAACCTCCTTAGCCTTTCCCTTCTCTTCTCTCGTCGCACTGCTGCTTCCCTGTCCATCTGAATTCCCGTGTCCCCCCATGCCTCCTCCTCTTCTGACATGTCGATCGGCTGGAATGGTGGGAGAGGCACCAAGGAAAGTGCTGAAGAAGGTGTCCCGATCGGTGAGAGAGAGGGCACGGAAGGAGCTGATGAGCTGTTTGACTGGGCTGCGGCTGGGAAGCTGGGAGGTGCCAGGTCGTTCAATGGCGCTTGAAGCATCGATAGGTGCGTCGGTATTGAGAGGTGGAGAAGATGTATGCGGTGCCCTCCTCTCCTCCAACTGCAAAGATGGTGTAGGGGGCTCTCTCACCATTGTAGTGGCAGCAAGGGTGGTGCTCCTCTGTGACTGGGGTGAAGATCGGACTGAAGTAGGTCCAGAAGATGCCCTCACACTGGGTCTGGAGGTATTCGTCGTCGTAGTCCTCCCCAAGTGGATACTCCCCTTGGGATAGCTAAGGTCTTGGGGTTCAGGCGGAGGACACGGTTTAAGTAGTCTTGGGGGCCTGCCAGCAGTCTTTCACGTTCTCTGTCGCCCCAGACTGGGATAAGTATGCAAATAGGAGTGGCAGTAGGGTTCGGGACTGGCAGGGGAGTGTCCGACTGCGCAGGCGAAGTAGAGGGTTTGGAGTGCGGTGGAGAAGACATGTCGTTTGTCTTAGTCCTTATAGTCCTTATATAAAGTTGAATCGGAGTCTTTGCAAGCAGTTGGTGTCTTTGGAATTCGTTCCGGTACGTCCCACTAGTCCCAGGACTAGGGGGCACTGTCTTTGAGTTTTGGTGGCGTCTTTGATTTGTTTTGAGGGTCCTCACTGCCTTGGGATTGCGCCGGTGGAACTCCTGGACTAGTTGTGGCACTGAGAGGTTTCTCTTCGGTTCCCAGGAGTTGTGCACTGCCGAGTATCCCTTCCAGGCCACTAGGTATTGTAGAGCGCCTCTGTATTGTCGAGAGTCAAGGATAGCATCCACTTCCCACTCCGGTTGACCCTCCACCAAGTCAGGAGGTGGCTCTGGGTAATTGGGACCATGTTCCATCGTTTCATGGTAGGGGAGAAGCCAGGTGGCGTGGAAGGCGTTATGAATCTTCCATTGTGGCGGTAGGTTAAGTCTGTAGGTTGTTGGACCAAGTACTTCGGTTATTTTGAAGGGCCCATAGCATTTTGGACGCAGCTTGGCAGTGGGATGTGTAGTCTGTAAGTTCTTGCCTTCTAGCCAAACATACTGGTCCTTTTGGTAAGGTGTGTGCGTCGAGGGTCTTTTAAGCAGTTCTTGTGCCCGTTTGATGGCCTCCTGAGCATCTTGTCTGGCCTTCTTGAGGTACTTCTTTCGTTCCTCAATGGCAGGAATCATACTGGGTCGTTCCGATTGCTGCGCTCTTGGAATGAAGCCCATCCAGAGTTCATAGGGTGCTCTCTTGGTCGTGTCTGAGGTGCGTGCATTGATCGCATATTGCACAATAGGTAGCTAGTCAGCCCAATCATCTTGTTGGAAGTTACAATAGATTCTAAGTGCCGTCTCAACATGCTGATTAGTTTTCTCTGCTTGTCCATCTGTCTGTGGGTGGTAAGCAGTGCTGAGGTTCTGCGACACACCCAATTGCTTGCACAGTTCTTGCCAGAAGGTGGATGTGAACCATGGGTCCCTGTCTGAGATAATCTTGCGTGGTAAGCCTACAAAGGGGAAAACTCGATCCTTGAATAGTTGTGCAACCCCCTGGGCATCAATCGTCTCCTTGCATGGTATCAGGATGACTCCCTTTGTGCAGTCATGGTCCGTAATCGTCATGATGGCATCATACCCTTGAGACTTGGGTAGTTTGGTGATAAAGTCGACTCCAATGCTCTGGAAGGGTTCTGCCTGCGTGGAGGGACTAATGGGATGAAGTGGTGGTGGATTCCGATGCGTGATTGGTTTGTTCGCCTGGCAAACTGCACACCCTTGCACGTATCGTGCTACATAGAGCGAATCCCTTGGCCACCAGTATTGTCTTCGCAGTAGTTGGTGTGTTTTGTGCTTCCCTGGATGTCCCACAGTGGGGAGGTCGTGACTCAACTCCACTGCCGCCCGTCAGAGAGGATCCTCTGGTGGGATGACAAGGGCTGACCCCCTGTACCAATATCCATCTTCACGACGTTCCAGGTCCTCGTATGCCGCTGCCCAGGTGGCCAGCAGTCTTTGGAATTGTCCTTGGGCCTCCTGAATCATCTGGTCAATAGCTGTCGCTTCGATGACCCTGGCAAAGAGGTGATCTGGAAGAGCTACAACTTCATCATTGTCTCCTTTGCCATCGTCAAAGTCAGGGCGTCTTGAGAGTGGGTCAGCTTGGTTCTTTCGTCCAGCTATATGCCTTAGCTCGAGTGGGAAGTCCGCTAGGTATGCAATGCCTCTGGCAATTCGTCTGTTGACCTTTTGGGGCTGCCGATAGTATTGTAGGTTAGAATGGTCTGTCCATACGATGATTTTATGGTTCGTTCCCAAGAGTAATGGTCGCCATTTCTTCATTGCCTTAACAATGGCAAGGAATTCTCGATCCCATATATCGTAGTTCTGCTCTGCTGGATTCAGGGCATGCGAATAGTAGGCCACATCCCTCTTCTTGTTGTTCTCGTCGCGTTGGGAAAGGATGGCCCCTACTGCAAAGGCAGATGCATTGACTTCGAGCTCAAATTGTCTGTGGAAGTCTGGATATGCGAGAATGGGTGCTTCTGTCACCATCTTGATTAGTCTATCTAGAGCGGCCTCTCGTTTGGCGGTCCACTCGAAGGGGATGCCCTTCTTGGTGAGCTCAGTCAGGGGGCGTGCTAGTTGGGCAAATCCTCTAATGAACGGTCTTTGATAGCCTAGCACTCCCAATGCTTGTCGGACTTCCCTGACTGACTTCAGCACTCGAGGCCATTGTGCAATACCCGCTACTTTATCTGGGTCGATCTTGAGTCCTTCTGCTGTGACCTCCCAGCCTAGCAACGTCATTTTGGGTTGCATGATCTGACATTTGCTCGGTTTGAGGTAGTATGATCGCTTCTCACAAGTGTCTAGGAAGTCATGTATGGCCTCAAGATGTCTTTTGATCCCAGCAGGCAAGTCGTCCATGGCTATCCAGAAGTCGTCCATATAGTTGTCTGCATCTCCTTGGTACTTGTCGAGGAAAGGTGCAAAGTCCTTTCTAATCTGTCTCTGGAACCACACTGGTGCATTGCAGAGACCAAAGAAGAGGACGGTGGGGATGAATGTGCCTAAGTGGTTCTTGATGGCTGCCTTGTATTGGTCCTTTTCAGCTATGCGAATATTATTATAGCCATCTCTGAGGTCGAATTTTGAGAAAAGTGTCTTCCCGTGTAGGGCCTCAAGGGCCTGAGTGATATTGGTGAGAGGATTGTGATCCCTGATCATCCAGTCATTAACTTTTCGATAGTCAATAATGACTCGTTTCTTGTCGGTCCCCTTCTTTCCCCTGAAGTAAGATGGTGAGACTATGGGTGAGGGGCCTTCTCTGATCCGGCCTAGGGCAAGGTTTTCCTTCGTCCATTCATAATCAACCTTCTTTTCGGCTGGGGAGCGAGGATAGGGTCGACAATTGATGGAAGAAGGGGCCCCTTCTTTGAACGTTATGGTCATGTCTGTCCCTCTAGCTGGTGGGAAACGATGTGAGAGTTCTTCAGAGAAGACTCTCCAATGGCGACTGAATTCCTTTGGTAGGGAATGCATTGACAGGTGGGTGCGTTCTTTCTCAGTATTCTTGGCCCATTTTTCTGCGAAGTTGACTTTCCTGAGGAACTGCCAGGTATGTTCAGGGAGTTTCCCAATTTTCAAGAGTTTATTGGCCGCCTTCTTTACCATCCGGCAGATCCATTTAAATTTGGTGCTTTGGATCGTCACCTCTCCATCTTCTAGTTCTCCTGCCTTCCAATCTATGCGAGGGTTGAACTCCCAGAGAAAGGGGTAGCCTAGAATCATGCGATCCTTGCCTAAGGACGTGATAAAGAACCTCTGTAGTCGGTCTGCTCCAGCCAGTGCGACTCTTAGCCAACAATAGTGAGTGATCTTGCCTTTCCTGTTCTCTGTCCCGTCCACATTGAGGACAGTAATGGGCATTTTAAGGGTTTGTCGACCAATGCCTAGAGTTTTCCATGTTTTATGATCGATGAAGTTCTCTGTAGCCCCACTATCAAGTAGAGCTGTTTGTTCAGCCATTGTACTCGCCGTTTGTATGGTCAGAGGAATGTTCATAACATTGAGTCTCCTAATATACACACGACGAGTACATAATGCCCTGAGCCAGGCTGTCGACTTAGGGCGGCCTAAAAATCCGAATCTTCATGCATGGTAAGGGTCTCGATCAATTCATCACGCTCATTGGTCTTCATGGCCTTGATAGCAGCCATAACATCGGTCTTGGAATACACTGGAGGGGGAGAGCGATTGGTATCAGCATCACTGTCTTCATCTGCATCAGAGGGATGGTCGTCATTGCCCTGGGTGATGTTAGAACCCGAGGCTTCTGCCGCTCTAGCCCTGGGCTGTTGAGTGCAGCGCCTATCCTTTGGTTTCTGTCTTCTTTTAGTGCCTGGTGGCGCCTTCGGCCGTGTAGGGCAATCATGATACATGTGACCTTCCTTTTTGCAGTGGAAGCACTTCCCAGCCTGGATAAGCTTCGCTCTCTCTTCCAGAGATAGTTGCTGGGTCCTAGTGACGTCGACCTCCATAGGTACATAGGGATGAGGGTCAGGGTCATAGTAGTTCCTGGGTTTCTGTCCTCTGCCTCGTCTGTCAGCATCTCTGGCCATCTCCTGGAGTTTTGTGGGTCTTCCTCTGCGTTTCTTGGCTTGGGAAATAGCATACCGCTGTTCATCATAGATCTTTTCTTCCTCGATGGCTGCCCTTTGCCAATCACTGAGAGTGTTAGGTTGGGGGCGACGTGTATAGCATGCTCCAAGTAACCCAGGGTCCATGCCTGTTTTAAAGGCCACTATGGTTCCTGGGTCATCGGCTCCCCATCCCGATTTGCGTCGGAGCCTTTCAAACCTGTTGATGTAGTCTTCAACTTCGTCTTTGACCTGTTTAAGTTGTTGAAGTCTTTTGTAGGCAGACTGGGCTTGGTGGAATTCTGCAAAGCGGTTCTTGAGCGATATACAGGTGCCATTCCACAAGTCTTCATCTGTGTCGAGGTGAGTGGGAGCTACTTGATTCGCTGGGTCCCCTTCTATTGCCAGGGTAAGCTCTTCTCCTGCGGCTGCCGCCCACTCGGTGGCATCGCCCCCCATCATGGTTAACAGGAGGTTGGTGCGTTCAAATGGGTTGACCATGACTATATTGTTACGGTTTGCATTCCTGTAGAGGTTGAATTGATTGAGGAACATCTCCACAGTGCCCCTTTTACCCATAAACATGGCTGGGGGCGTTCCTTTGAGGGCTCCAGAGTGTGCAGCAGGCGCAGGACCTCCAGCGGCCTGTTGTGGTGCTGCTCCTCCAGCTGGTGGTTGTCCTCCACCGCCTCCGCCTCCTGCAGGTGGTCCTCCTCCTCCTCCAGCTGGTGGTTGTCCTCCACCGCCTCTGCCTCCTGCGGGTGGTCCTCCTCCTCCTCCTCCACCAGAGGGCGTTCCTCCGCTTCCTCCGCCTCCAGGAGTTTGTGTTCCTTCTCCTGAGGGCTGAGTGGTGGGCTGTTTCCCTTTTGTGGCAGGGGGGAGAGTAATCGTCGTTCCAATGGTCGCTGTTGAGCTCATGGTTGGTTGTAGTGAGAGGTTTAGCACCTTTCGAGTGATTTCTTCGGTCTCTTTAGTGGCTATGAAGGTGCCTAGGGCAGTGGCAAATGATTCGACCGGGCTAGGTACTGCTGTAGGCTCCGGTGCAATTGGTGAGGACTCGGTTGACCCCGAAGTAGTAGTCCCTTCTGTGTCGGTTGAAGGGGGAGTAGGTTCTCTTGGTGGTTCTGGTTTGGGGGTGGTTCCCGACGTTCTTCTTGAGCTGGTGGTCATTACAAATGCCTCCTGAGGGACCTCTTGCGATACAATTCCTAGATGGTAATCTAGGGGGTCTTTGATCCAATCTAGTGCTGGATTGACGCTGTACCTATACTTGTCAGTTTCTAGAGGTGCGAAGTGGATATAGAACCAGTGATAGTTGATGAATTCAATGTCAAATCGGATGTCAGGGGCGGCTATAGATGGGATCCAATAGCGATTCAGTTCTGAGTTTTTGTAGGTGCCCCAAGTCGCTTTTCCTTTGATGTGGGCTGGAAGGTTGTCTTCGCCCCTTCCTGGTACGGTGTAGTGCTTATTGACGTATTCACCGAACCCTTCTGTCTCAAATGGGATGTGGATCTGATCCAGTTTGAGGTACGTGCAATGCCTTTTGCAGAGGTACTTGTACTCCAACACAAGCGGTGTGAGTGGGGGTGTATTTCTCGAGTATAGTAGAGCAGGCCGCTCTTTAAGGATTAGAAGCTCGACTTATGTTAAGGCTGTAGTGAGCCTTGGACTGGAGAGCTTGCTGGAACGAGGTCAAGCGGACCCTAGCAAGCTATCAGAGGGA
>QFEY01002006.1:0-25477 GCA_003316435.1 Russula virescens | reverse complement strand
GTAAGCAAAGGAAAAACGAGTCATCAACCAATATTCGTACAGATGAGAAACTAGGCATGTAACAACATGGGTGGCATCGGACCAGAACATGAGCACAGCAATGACTTTCTCCTGTTTGCATGTCGAAGCATCCGTCGGCACACGCTGGACCTTGTCATGTTCCTCCAGAAAAGCATCTGAGTTGTACATTTCAGAATGTATGCATTCATCAACACCGCTGCTAGGATGCCTTCGGAATAGCTTGTAAGGAGACAGGTGAAACATAAGAAAGAGGGGGCTTTCGAAGGATTCTTTGATTAAGGCAGTGATTTTCCAATAGAAGAGGCCAGGTATGGTAAAGGTCCAAGGTGGGACATGTCTGCTACCAGAGGGAAGGTCTATCTGTAAGTCTGCATGCTGAAAGGTCCATAGGAAGGGTGACTGCTCCTCAGCTTCATCTGTGTTTCAATTTTCACAGCATCAGCAACCCGTCCATATGCTTTTTTGTACTTATTTGCCTTTTTAAAGAAAACAAGCACAAATTCAGAAAGTAGTGAGCTCCTTGTCACAAGGAAAATCACTACTTGTTTTAGCAAAATCTACCTATTTACCATGCTTTTCTGCAGTGTAGTGATACTTTCTAATGTTTACAGTACTGCCAATATAACAGTATAATGAGCAGGTACTACAGTGAATACTTGTCTGAACTAGATGTTCCATTTCATAGTCCCCTTTGTACTTTTTGGAGTGAATTTGCTTGCAAAAGTAGATGTACTTTTAAGAGCAGCTCAGAATTGGGTCTGACAAGTAAATGATATTCCTTTTTGGGCTTTTTTATAAAAAAGGCAAAAAAGTACAAAAAAGCACAAAAAAGCATTTGGACCTGTTGCTGATGGGGTCATGTTGAAGTCTTCCAGCTTGCCAAGGTTGAATTCAGGGTGGAGGAGGATGTTCTGCACCAAATGGTTGAGTTCCTCATTAGACTTCGCAGAACTCCTGCTGTTCTGCCAGTCCAAGAGTAATCTGACTGTCTTGTTCCTATATAAGGATGTGTGGTCCATCTCTTCCTTGTCAAGGACCGGGGCTGATGTATGAGGTCAATACAAGTCCTCTGGCAGTACGGATGCATCTGGGTCATGGGAAGGCCGGTATAAGTATTCCTTCCAGAGTCCAAAGCTGTTCGGCACTGTCTCAAATCGGTTGCGCACGATTAGAGTCACACACTGGACAGCATGCAACTGTGATGTGGATACAGGATCTACAGCGCCCAACGAGGAAACTATAGGACATGGTGCTTCAGGGTACATGTCGTGATAACGTGCAGGTAAGCAGTGGACACATTGTGGACGTCCTGACTGAGATAACCCTGAGGACAAAGGTAATGGTGGCAGTGGTTGTGAGTTCCGAGTTGGTGATGGACTCGAAGGTCAAGGCACTAGGAAATCGTCCTGAGGACTTTGAATGCTGTCAGCATCATGGTTGACTTGAATAGTTGTCGAGGTAGATGGCTAATTTGAATTACTATGATGTACATAGTGAATACAAATGATGAAGAAATGCTCACCTGCTCATCCATTTGCATCCTTTCTGATTGTGACTGTGAGTCATCCAATGTCATGTTTTCAGCATCAGCAACACGTTGGTTAAGGACCTGACAAGTTCTTATCCTGTGTGCCTTGTATACTTTGCAGGCCTGATGGTGGAGATAGATGCCCGAGGCTGTTGAAGATTCACGGGGGCATTCTGTGCAGCACTGTATCCAAGTCCATGCCATATTCAGCTTGTACTCGGTGTCAAACTGGCCACGTAGGATCTGTTGCGGCCCCGTGACATTCAAGTTCGTTGATGTTATGAGTTGTTGATACAGGTCAATCAACAATCCGAGTCGACGTGATGACAATGAAAATTTTTTTTTACGCATGAAATGGCCCCATAAAAGACGTGAGCCCCGTTGAGATGCCTCTGTACCAACTCCGTCTCCTCATGGTCCATCCTCCTAGTCGACCTCTTTACAGGGGTTTCCCCCAATCTTTTACTCAGCAAATATCCCCTTCGCCATCTCCACAACGTTATGATAATAGCCCCGAGTTGTCCCAGCCAATGTCAGTGAGCACATCAAGAGTCGGGAACTCCCCTCAAGATCCTGTGGTGGAATTTCCCTCCAACTCACCGCTCGTGAGGGACTCTAGCACATTTAGAACCATCCCAGACAATTGCATGACCGGTGGCAACCGTGAACCAGTAGACAATGCTGAAAGAACCACTAGTAAGAAAAGGTAGGCCAGTCTTTAATGTCCAAGAGGAGGCAATATATCTAAAGACATAACAACGAGCAGAAAGACTTGTTCTCCGACCCAACCAGGCAGGGGAATACGAAAGATCGTAGATCTTTTCCATGATCTCCCTGACTTGTTGAGTAAGGCAAGCAAGCATGCCACGCTGTTGAAAGTTGGAACCCAGGGCATGGCCGATGTGGACAGCGCCGACTTTGTAGGAATGACTGAAGATGATATCGAAGAAGAGCAACTGGAGTACGTCATTGACTCCGACACACACACTGCATAGATTGACGTAATTGATTGAACGCCACCATCATGATCATGATATCGTGATCACTGGCATAGCCGAAAACGTTGCTACGAGGCCTTGCAGATTCTGAACGAGCTTGTCCCCGGCTTCGAACAAAAAGCTGACGCTGCTGAGAACATCTATAGTTATTGTGCACCGGTGTGTCTCCTTTGCTTTCTCACTTGTTATCACTAACATGTCTGGGATTCCAGTTGCACTCAGGTGCGAATGACGCGCGTAGTGACGACACAGGCCGGCTGAAGGTCGCAGTCGCCGAATGGATCAACGCCCGTGGGACTTCAGCAAGGCGATTGTCTCCCAAAGGGAAGGCCGAACGTGGCATCTGTCACGACATCACAGGTGCCCTCCTTTGCCCCATCGATTTTGATTGGGATGACCCTCAGTACGTTAATGTTTCACATTTCTTCTCGTCAAGGTTATAAGTAACCTCCTTTAGAATCCGGGCCAATCTCCGGAATGCTGTCCCGGGATACGACTTCGCTGACAACTTCTTTATTCGATGCTTATATGAGGACGAGAAAGGTGACCCTTATTTCCGGGAAGTTGGATTCTTGAAAGGCCCCCTCCTTCTGCGGGTAAGCTCCTTGCTCCCACTTAATGCAATGGTGTGCTCATGGTTTGAATTTATCTCACTGCAGGCATTCCAACAGATTTTCACGTCCCCTTCCTCTCTGCCTTGGACGAGAACTCGACATCTGAGGTCACTTCAAGGCGACGTGATGTCGCCACGATGCTTCGCTTGAATGGCCATGTTACACCACGCTCGATCGCTTATACAGCAACCCAGGTACGGCAGGAATCACTTCAATGATTTCGTTTTTGGGTTCTGACAACTTCTGTTCAAGCTTGTCTTATCACTGGGCTCTTCGCAGGAATGGAAGCGCGATCACGAAGGGTTTCATTACCCATCATTTTACAACTTCATTGTTGACTACTTTGATGATAAAAAGGATCCAATGACGAGGAAGAAGCTCGACGAGCTTCTGATATGGTGGAACCAGTATGGCCATTTGCCTCTACTATACAAACTCGGACGTCCTGACATCTTCTCTAAATCATAGCAAGTGTTTTCCCGCAAATGTTAGCAAGAATGGACCTTCAGGATCGCGCAATGCGGTGCGGTCTTCTAGAAAGAAGCTCGAGGAGGCTCGGCGCGCAAGGCCCTCTTGGGCTGAATAGGAGTACTAGCTAGGGTTTTTTATAGTCCATGTTTGCGAATCATAAATTGTTTTGTCACATCGTGTCATTATGATGTCGCAGAAATACTCTTGTATTGGGTCGTGACTACGATTCAACGTTGACAACATCATATGGTATCGAGACAAGCTTGACAACTCTTAATGAGTGTTTCAACAGGTGGCAGTTGCCACGCGTGATCGTGCTGGATGCATACACGCGAGCTGAGCGTGTATGTACTCATAGATCCGGAGAAAAAATATGTCGGTCTCACCCATCGAGGGCGCGATCGCAAAAGACTTGCGATATAAACACACAGCTTGCCAAATTGAAGGACACTCGTGATACATCACGAACCCATACATGTTAGTAACCAGGTTATAAGAGGATGTCGATCTCACCCATCGAGGGCGCGCTTGCAAAAGACTTGCAAGATCTATACCCCGTTCGCCAAATTGGGGGACTCTCCTGATGCATCACGAGCCCGATAAGAGCTAGTAACCTGGTTATGCCGTGGATATTGAGTCATAACAGATGAGATCTCCTCGCGATCTATCGTGATATTTTAGCCAATTTCCTGATGCAAGGAGAACGTACCGGTACACGATTTCCCGCTTCAAGCCGGTAGACCTCTGGACTCTCCGTGGTGTCGACCACTCTCTGCAAGATCGTCGTCTTTCCTGAATTTGCTCGTCCAATAATGAGGACTCGGAACTTGACATTTGGTATTTGGGGAGGGATCTGCTGTGGCATAACCTTGTACGACAGAAGACTAGTCAAGGGTCAAGGGGCTGAATACGCGTGAGTTGTCGGCCGGGCCTACATTACCTCGTGCACGTGGATGACACCCGTGACTATTCCGGAGATTGTTGTATAAACGTGGTACCGATACCGCCTGCTTTTAGCACCCGCCCCACCATGAAGCTCCTGGGAGCCAAAAACCACCCGGCAGCCAGTAAGGCATAACCCTTTAAATCGATGTCCCAACGGCCGAAAATCAGTCACTATTTTAACAAAATGCCCTTTTTTCTTTGTTTGGCCATTGCTTGGCCAAAATCACTGAAGGGGTTATTTTCACTCGTTAACTGGATTGGCCTTTGAATGGAGGGTTATCAAAACCCCCCGTTTTTCCGGTTTCCGCCAGTCCAAAGGACGTCTTTTGCCTTTACACGGCCTTAGAGTGTCTCGACCCCTCCGACGCTGCGCCTTGTGCCCAGCGGGTCCTTGTAGCTCATCCTTCACTTCGGCTATGCTTCAGAGCAACGCCCTGCCTTCAAGTTCCTGCCCCGGCTGAGCCTCATCATTTCTGTCGCCGTCGACGGTACTCAAGGCCTATTCTATCGGTGCATGGCTTTATCTCTCGCAAGCTTCGTGCCCTGTACTCAGGCTAGTGCCATCCGCCGTAGGTTGGTCTTGTCCAGGAAGGTTATATGAAAGTAAGGATATAGTATATCCACAAGTCACGACATGTGTCATTAGTATTCTGAAGCTGGAATCATACCAATCTAAGAACCAAGACCAAGGGGTTGGGCCCCTTGAACCCGAGCCACCACCATGGCGGGTTTCAAGTTCAGGGAGGGGTGAGTGACATACCATCACTCTCGAACACCACGACCCTAAACACATAAAGCATTTGACCCTGGCACTGGCACTGGCATGTAGGCGAATCTGACTCAGACTCTGGGCGTAAGTGCTAAGTACTGGCTGGGCCCTTCGATTTATCCCAGCGTACCGCATTATGATACTGCCAATGCATCAAAACGATGCGCGAATACATGTATAACAAATGGGGCTGACGTACAGCCCATCATTGCGCCGCGGCTCGCTTCGCTTCCATTCTACCCACCACAAACACGTAAACCGCATAACCGCCTTCCGCTGGGAATTCAAGACAAGGTATCGCAATACTACGGCTGGGATAAAAAGCCTTGCGTTTCAAAAAAAAAACAGACACTCTCACTTCCCCTCGTCTTACAAGACTTTGGAATCATACTTTTTTCACGAAACGTATTTCAGCGTTCGATGAGAATAAGTTAGCGCTGGGATGAAAGCTTTATTGGATGGGTGCCAATGTTTTTACGAAATGAAACGAGCGCCCATGTCTGGACTCTTGCGGACCCGGATATATCCGAGCGCCTACTGTGTCATTATCGTGCCATTTCCCTACACCCCGATATCTCACGCCGAACCACGCATCATACCTCAAGACTCAGGGTCACCAACATCGCACACCGTTCGATACCATACGCTCTACTCCGTATTCCGCATACCTTGAATTACCTTCTATAATCCTGACCTCACAGAGCGCCTAAGATTCAGCATGGTGGCATTAGTATTTGAGCTTGCAGAATTCAATTGACGCCCAGCTGGCAGGTGGCGGCGTCTATCGTCGCACATCGTCCATGTGGTTCAAAGTTCCCCATGGACGTCCTATAAATAACCGTCATACACTGTATGTATATGTATATCATGCATCATGCATCATGGCTCGCGCGGGCTTGCACTTGATGTGTCCTCGTAACAAGACGTCTTTGGCCACTAAATCGGTGAGCCACAAGTATAGTAGTACTACATGAGACGAACATTTTTTTTGATATCTCACTGCGCCCGGCGGGCATCACGAAGCGTTAATTTTAAAAAAGCTTTTTGCTCGCGGCCTCCGGCACTCGACTCTTATCGTAATTCGTAAAACAACTACCGGATCCGAATTCAAGAGGTCCGTGCGTCCGCCGACCACCCCATAATACTGTCCGAGCGATTCGCCACTTTATGGTATGGCCGAAACGTGACGCTGTGGCATTCACTCAAACCTTGACCGTCATAAAAATGACCACCTGAGGAGAACGCTCCAAATTGTCTATTCCCGCGCACGCAAGTGGGATAGGAAAGCGTCGCGTTTTGGGGCAGTTCCGACTCGGACGGCAGTCCCCGAACCGAATACCGAGGCCCAAGAAGGGGTGGCGTCGCCCGGAGCCACACCGTAACGGGACTCACCGTACTGAGACAGTCCCTAACTTGGCAAACCTGTCGCGCCACTCATGTATATGGACTGTAGCGCTGCCAGTATCGACGGATCATCGGGCGATGGATTTTGGCGTAACACCGATCGTGTATGATGCACTCTCTCCACGACGTTATTACGGACCCGATCTCAATCGACCTTGGCGCTCGTTTCACGCACACGACTGGAAGCGTGCGGTACTTATCTGCCAGTGGTGCGCGGGTCCGTTCGCGCCGCTTGACCCCCAAATACCCGCCCACAACATCCGACTTTCTAGTCCGCGGAGCTCAGTTAAGCAACAACCTTAACAGAGGTTTGTATGTATATGTGAGATAGGATAGGCACACATGGGCTCTGGCGTTCGTTCGTTCCGCCGCAGTGCTTGCTCGTAGGGGCACGCCACAATATAATTGATGGCTCGGAGCGCGGTGGAGCTGTTGCACATGGGTCCGGCCCGACAGGCTGGTCGTTTAGACGCCGCTCGGGAGTGCTGTGCTGTACTGTATTCTGTATTCGATGTGCTGTCACTGCCTGTCAGGCTATCAAAGTTAAGAATTCTTATGGTACTTCCGCGAGAAGAGGACAGGTGACGAAATGGGTTGTGATAGAGAGTTGTAGATAGCAAGAGAGAGTTTTGGGAAGAGGGGGATTAAGCAAAGTCGGCAAAGCTTCTGTACTTGATGTTACTGCCAGCGAGGATTGATATTGTTGATACGCCTTGTTCGCACGTACAGTCATCGAAGTTCGCGAAGACAATGAGCTTGTTCACGTAAGTATGGTAGTGCCCGAGGGGCATCGATGAAGATTTTCTTGCGATAACGTTGAGATTGGTAGAATGAAACACCGCAAGTTGAAACACAAATAGGAGCCAAGATCAAAGCTTAGCAGGGTGCACTCCACTCCATAGACGTCCGTAGTTGCGTCATGGTCAGAGATCAGGTAGCAGCAGACCCAACCACCAGACCGGTCACCACCCGATCAGGCGGATGCTTTGAGAAGCCCACGGATGCTGCGAAGCATTCTGTACGTACACTCGGCCCCCTCTATCAGAGAGATAACCCGGAGTCGTCCCTTGTAGCGCGCTGTTGTACTGCTGCGGGATGAGTTCGTCTCGCATGAGAGAACTGATAAGCAACATGCCCAGACCCTCGGGCTTCTTTCTGGATATCATTATTATTACTTTTGGTGTTCGAATGCGAGCCTCCGCCGGCCAGTTAAGGGGCACCAATTACCCTGTGATTCCCACGTGGAGTTCCGGAAAAGCATTATAGAGATCAAGAGTGTTGAGCAACAGCATGAGTCTCGTGGCACCGTGGCACAGGGCTAGGTGGATTCGCGCGAAACGTATTAAAATTTTGGGTGGGGCCTGAACCAATAGAGTAAGCTGGTTGGTTAATGAAAGCCACACGATCTGTGACTATACCATAAGTTGCGAGTTGGTTGGAGGATGATGCCGTCGGATAGGCCATTCCATCATTTACTAGGAAAGGAGGGTCCCCAAATCAGAGATCAGTCGATTCCCAAAGTAGAGTTAAACACGCCGCTTAGCTCCACCGCTTGCCGATTGACCGGCGAACCACCGTTGGTTCTTTCGCGGACTCGCCTAACATAACAGCCTCATCCCAGTCCATATCCACCCATATAAAAGCCATGGAAGAAAGAACCACCGACTCTCGGGTGTTCGCCCTCCTCGTCATCTCGTCCCTCCATTGTCTCCTTCCCCCGGCATGTCTGCTTCGGATTACGACGAAAAGAAAAGTCCCACAGGATCCATAAGAGATGAAAAGCACGAGGATCGTCCGCCGAGTGCCCCCGCGCACATCCATGTCGACAATGTGATATCGAATGTCAACGCCAAGCTCGCCAATCCACTCGCAGGCCTGTCCCATGAGCAGCTTATGAACGATGGCGCAGAGTTCGCGAGGACACACGACCTCGGTCACCTCGAAGAGTTGTTCAAGAAGGGCGCTCTCGCCGCACAAGACCCGCTCGCTTTCGAGAGCATCCCCCACTTTACTGAAGAAGAAAAGGCCATATTTCGTCGGGAGATAACGCACCGCTGGGACCACCCCTTTACCTTATATTACCTCGTAATTTTGTGCTCGGTCGCTGCCGCCGTCCAAGGAGTAAGTGGTACTTGTTCGGCTGCCTTTTCTGGCCTTTTCTTCTTTTTGGAGTGTTTCCGTTGTTCATCTTATCTAATCAGATGGACGAAGCTGTGATCAATGGTGCGAATTTGTTCTTTGCCCCACAATTTGGCATCGACCCGAACGAGGGCAACAAGAGCAAGAATCAATGGCTCCTCGGCCTCGTCAACTCGGCACCATATGTATGCGCTGCAACTGCATCCGAAACGTGTTTCTTATTCACTCTTGCTCTCTTACAGTTATGTTGCGCCATCCTTGGTTGCTGGCTTACCGATCCTCTCAATAACTGGCTCGGCCGTCGGGGCACTATCTTCGTTTGCGCTTTGTTCTCTTTTGTTACCTGTATCTGGCAAGGTGTCACCAACTCATGGCAGCACCTCTTTGTTGCCCGCTTTTTCCTCGGAATTGGCATTGGCCCCAAATCTTCCACAGTTCCAGTATACGCAGCTGAATGTGCCCCTCCAGCTATCCGTGGTGGACTCGTCATGATGTGGCAGATGTGGACCGCCTTTGGCATCATGTTGGGTTACGTCTCGGACCTCGCCTTCTTCAAGGTTCCTAATAAGCCTCATATCACGGGACTTAACTGGCGTCTCATGCTTGCATCGGTACCTATCTGCGCTTAGTTCTCCTCGTGTATCTACGCTGACACCCACTTAAGGCCGGTATACCCGCACTCTTCCTTATGGCACAAGTCTTTTTCTGCCCCGAATCGCCCCGTTGGCTCATGAAAAAGGGTCGATACGCAGACGCGTACAAATCATTGGAGCGGCTCCGCCGTCATCCCGTCCAAGCTGCCCGGGATCTCTACTGTCCGTACACCTCTCTTCTCGTCGCACAGCGTCTCATCATCCATCAGATATTCATGTCCTCCTCGAGGCGGAGCAGGAGCTTACTCGTGGACGGAGTCGTGTCATTGAACTGTTTACCATCCCCCGTAACCGCCGCGCGGCACTTGCCTCCGGCATCGTCATGTTCATGTGAGGATCACAATCTTTGCGGACGGTCGCAGGACCTTGGCTCATGTCATGTTGCCAACTATCTCAGGCAGCAATTTTGTGGCGTCAATGTCATCGCTTACTACTCATCGACGATATTCACGGAGGCCAACTTTACCCAGATCCAAGCTTTGCTTGCATCTTGGGGTTTTGGTGCTTTGAATTTCGTCATGGCACTCCCTGCGGTGTATACAATCGACACATTTGGCCGTAGAAACCTCTTACTTGTCACGTTCCCCCTCATGTCCCTCTTTTTGCTCATGACTGGTTTCGCGTTGTGAGTGCTCTGTATTCTCCGTTTCGCTTTTTTGTAATCGACGACTGACTAATTTGATAGCTGGATTCCGAAAGGAAATGGTCGACTCGCAGTCGTAGCCCTCGGTATCTACCTCTTTGACTGTGTCTACTCCCCCGGAGAGGGCCCTGTACCGTTTACATACTCCGCCGAGGCATTCCCGCTGTACATTCGTGACATTGGCATGTCATACGCAACATCTCTTACGTGGCTTTTGTACGTCGCATGCTGCTAATGGTCAGAGATTATAGCTAACGAGCGAACGGTCTACGCGCGCAGTAACTTTGTCGTCGCAATTACGTTCCCGCGTCTTCTAGGAGCGTTCAAACCTCAGGGTGCCTTCGGATGGTACGCCGGATGGAACATCATGGGATTCTTCCTCATCTTGCTTTTTGTACCTGAGACGAAGGCGCTCTCGCTCGAAGAGTTGGACCAAGGTGAGTTTTAATTCCCAGACTCAGATTGCCTCTGTCCCGTATATTTATATCCACTTAATCCCCCAGTCTTTTCTGTGCCGACCCAAACTCACGCGGCATATCAGATCAAGGCGTTGCCCCACAACATCAAGAAGTACATCTTCCGCATGAAGGTCGATCCATTGCCGCCACTATACCATTACGAAGGTGCGATCGGGGAGAAACACTATGCACCCGGCGGCGCGGGGCACGCATGATGGAGCGTATCTAGCACTCAACAACCCACCATGACTTTCTTACTAACCTGTACTATCGTGGCACATCTTGGCAATAGGAACAAGTGTGCGTATGCGTATCGTGTGTTTTAAAACCTAAGTATCTTGCTTTGCAGTTTCCTTAATATAATGACATAAATAAGGCAACTATGACAAATTATGAAGACGGCTGTACCTCTGGCATCAACTGAATATTAGTGCCACGCGGAAATATGGTGTGTGTGAGGAAGTTAATGACATTAATATTGGCATGTGTGCGGAGCTCGAGCTCCGGCCGACCATATGATACTGGGTTTGGAGTTTGAGCTGGCCCGAAAGATGTGGATGATGCAGTCTGAAAATGGTCTGTTCATTGGTTTGGCCGGGACGTGAAGCAGTCTGTTCCCAAATTGTCCGAGATTAGGTTCAGTTAGGCCTACGTACAATTACAGTAAGTAGGCTACAGTGTCGTATGTTACTTCCTAACCTGAAATTATCCCTATGGTGTCTGCGGCTGGAATTCGGTTTCTTCGCTCGTCCGTCGCAGGGAATAAATTTCATGCTCCCACTGGCAATCATAAACGTGTTACTGCATTGTGAATCCTCTGCGCACACTCTGAGCGAGTAGTCTGAGGGTGGAGTCGGCGCCCATCCACTGTCGTCATCACCACCTTCGATTACGATTATCTTATGACCTATGGTGCTTTAACGTGAAGCGCGTCTGCGGCGAGTAGACGGGGGTGATGACGAATCCTGTGGTTCCCTCATTTCGGGGCTCCGGGATGGGATTGAACAAGATTGAACAAGATCTGTCAGAACGTTGAGAAACATCTCGTAGCACAGAACCAGGACGATTGCAAACCATATGTGTTCAAGTTTCGAGTAGAGGTTAGGTCAATAATATAGCGTTGGTGACAGGTGGTTAATCTGAGCCTCTCAGTCATCGCTGGCTCGGATATCACGATGCTACGACCGGTAAGCTTCAGCTGAGGATGTGGTCACCTGAGGACTATTGCATCGTTTACGGAGAAATCCCAAGGAGGGACTCCAATCAGAAATCGGTTTGACCCCAGAAAGTGGGAAAGAACCAATGGTATCATACTTCTCCCGTTCAGCGGCAAGCGGTGGAGCTGGGCAAGGGTGCTGGGCGGCACGCTTTAGTTAACTCGCCGGTCGGTGTATGTGTGAAGATCGCAGCCTATTCCACGCATATAAAAAGGCATGGGACTTGAAGCCCAGTGAAAAATGCGAGGAACGGGATTGATTGTAATCGGACTTAGTCGGAAAAATAAATAATAGTGTGATTAAGTTTGATTTTTATCGAATGAAAATTCACGTTAATGAACGCAATCTGCCCGCGATCTCGATCCATATGTATATGCTCGGAGCGGTGGGACGCAGCTCCCTTATCCATGGAAATGTATGCATATGTATGTGTGACGCATATGCGATCTGGCTGGCTGATTCAGATCTTTGGCTCGCATATGCATACAATTTTTGTAAGTTGTCCTTTTTCTCATCGCCCCCATTCCCCTCTGACTGTCTTCCCATATTCCTTAGGTATTATATACATTAAATTGTCCAATACATGTCTAGTAAGACATACTACTGTGATTGCAAACAAATATGCCATGGGGAATGACGAGAAGTCTCCCGCAGAACGTTCTGTTGGCACAAGCAGTACCGGGATCCCTTGGCTGAACTCTCTCTGGCTATGCAAGCTTTTTTGAACAAATACCCAATTGTCCATCCTCTGCCATCAAAGACTGGACAGAGCTCCTGCCAGCATGCAGTTGGGGAGATTGGGCCTTCAAATAAATGAATTTGCTGGTCATCTGATAGCGATCATGAAGAACTTGGAGTTTGCCAAATCAATACATCTTATCTAAGCAAATCCACATGAGGCACAAGGTGTGTTTTTGCGTATGGATCCCAATCTTTTCCCCTTCGTCTCTCCCACATTTCTCTGCTATCCTGTTAAGATTCACTTCTGCCAGTAACATTCTTCTCCTGAGGCAAATAAATCACAAAGATGTCTCTCTTGGATCCGCTCCATATGCTTAATTATGGTGTATGCTTGGCCACTTGCTTGGCCAATTCCTCTTTTACTTGGATCTGGCTTGACAACTTTCTGTGATAATGATCTGCTTTCTCTGGCCAACATCTTGTTCAGTGGTATGACAACTCCTGGTTCAGTAACTGGAACAGAGGGCTGCAAATCAGGCACATATATCTCATATGCCTGACTCTGGCAATATTGGCAGAATGAAAAAGAACAATGAATGATGTGGCTGCCAAATTGTGTCCCGCACAGTGAAGATGTCCAGCAGACATGATGATCTCTTTTCCTCTGGATCCATCGGTTGAGTTACAAGAGCATACTCCTGCAAACCTGGCCAGGTCCATCAACGATGAGGATATTGGAGAGGATGATGTGAGTAGCTATGCTTTACACAATAGCACGAGTGTGGATCTTACTATGATCTCGCATGCTGAGGTCGTCAACGTGACTTAGCAAGGCCATTGCTGCCCAGGCACGCTTCATAGTGATGCAAACTAACCACCATTTGGTCTCGTGCCCTCCACCCTCCACCTATAGTATCTGCTCACCCTCGTCACCTGTGATGTCCAAGCCAGATATTCTACAGAGACAATCACCAATGACAAGCCAAGTCAACCGCATAAGCACTGCCTGTAAGCGCAGTAGGCACAAGAGCAAGGCAAGCCTGCACTGAGCTGTGCCCTTCAGTGTGCGCTCATGCTTGAATGTGCGAGGAGAGTCTAGTCAGTGCTGTATGCACAGCAAAAGCCATAATAAGGGCAAGGAATCAGCGCAAGTTGAACCCCCCATCCCTGGGATCCCTGCAGAGCTGGAAGGCCATGCAACAGCTGATGAGGTTGACGATAGACAAGTCAGAAGCGATGGCGATGATTATGATGATGGGGATAGAAGTGCCAGCGAGGCACTCGTTCTAGAGAGCTCACACTCAGGTGCGTGGGGACATAACCATCTTTCTTGCTACTCTATTGATGGATGGTCCTTGCACTGTCCCTGCTCATAGCCGAACCTGCTTCCTGTTCAACTCACTCTACCCTTGCCTCCACTCCGGATGTGCACATACTCTCCATGCAAAATGCTAACACCTCCCAGCAAGCAGCCCCTAGGGGGCTTGAAAATATGACGTAATATCAGCGAATTCTTGCACTTTGGCAGCAATGGCTCACAGACTCGCCGGCAGAGCATTCCGTTACCATCCAGAGCACGGAGCTGGGTCATAGGTTCCAATGTGTCAGCTAGAGCAATCCAACAGGATCTACGAGAAGAGCTGCACAGGGTTGATGGTTTGGAAACTGGTTGGGAAAATGTACTCGAGGGTGAGGCATAGATCAGACTGTTTTGTTTCCTTGGGTTAAAAGGTACATTATTATCTTCTGGATTCGATTTTCTATGTCAATTGCTGAAGTAGGGTTTTTTTGGAAGCAAGTGTATCATGTTTGTAGAAGATCGTTAGCATTCGTTGTATTGTAGTCTGATGGGATCCGATCCCATTCGAATAAATTGAATTTCTTCTGAATGCAAAAAAACAAACTTAATCGATTGCCTTCACACTCTTATGTATGTCCAATAAGAATGCATGAAATGCTTTGAGGTGTGATTTTATAACATGTTTGTGCCACTTTAAGAACTCAGAACGAACTCCTTCACTCATCTGACACTATCTGATAACAATCGACCACGATCATCAGATTTCTGGCTGGGCTTGAAGACTTGAAGAAAGAAGCACAGTCTTTTGGGTGTTCGCCCCTCCTCATAACATTTTTATCTCCCTTGCCTCCTTCCTTTAGTATGTCTGCTGAAGGTTCTGACGAAAAGAACAGTATCACAGGACCCATTCAAGAAGAAACTCCTTAGGATCATCCGAGTGGCCCTGTGCACATCCACGTCGACAACATGATATCAAATGTCAACACCAGGCTCGCCAATCCGCTCGCAGGCCTGTCCCACGAGCAGCTTATGCACAACGAGGCAGAGTTCATGAGGGTGCATGGCCTTGGCCACCTTGAAGAGTTGTTCAGTAAAGGCATGCTCGCGGCACAGGACACACTCGCTTTCAAGGGCAATCCTCACTTTACCAAAGACGAAAAGGCCATATTTTGTCAGGAAATAATGCATCGTTGGGACCACCCAGTTACCTTGTACTATCTCATGATTTTGTGCTCGGTTGCTGCCACTGTACAAGGAGTAAGTGGTATTTGTTGTTGAATGGTTTTTTTGGACTTGGACGTCTCTGTTGGTGACCTTATCTAATCAGATGGATGAAACTGTCATACTGCTGTCATCAACAGCATGAACCTTTTCTATGCTCCACAATTTGGCATCGACCCCAATGAGGGCAACAAGATCCAGAATCAGTGGCTCCTCAGCCTTGTCAACTCTGCACCTTATGTATGTGCTATGGTCTCCTGATTCATTCATATTCAGTGCTCTTTTCATCAGCAAAATGTCCAACTACTTTTCCACTAATTCTCTTAATTTTTTCAAATAGCAAGTACATCTTTCACAATAGTTGACTCCTTGCTGCAAGTAATATCCATTACTTGTATAGTACTTACATCAGGATTTGATGGTGCCTCTTGAGACCCCCTTTTCCCCTCTTGATAAGCTTGGGTCCCCAAAAAGTGGGCTTCAAGAGAGATTCAAGAGGCCCAGTCAGCCACTTGATATGTACTTGTATAAGATATTTCCTTTTTCTCAAGTTGTATTCATATTCTTGAAACATGCTTTTCATCCCTTTTCACCCTTTTTCTGCATGACTTACTTGATGGCACTTGTCAAAAATGAAAAAATAATGATCAAGTTGTCCTTCAAGTATTTAAAAGGCTACAAAAAAAAGGAAAAGCATAGGACAATATGGAAAGTACTCATTCTACAAATGAGGCAAGTGGTCAAATCTAGTGATACCATGGTCTGGTTCTGAACCATGGTCCAAACCCAAACCTTTGAGAACCAGACTGTGATTCAGGTTCAGGGTTCAGGGGTTGGGCTGAACTGGACCATAAGTCAGATTTGGGGTTTGGGCAAGGTCCAGAAAGTAGAGAACCACTTTGAACCTGGTTTGAACCTGTTATGAACTATTTTCCTTTTTCTATGCTTACCATACTGTGCTGACAACTCCTGTATGCTTACCACTGTCTGATGACTCCAGAACTGCCCCCAGAGCTTGTAGCTATGTGCTTGCTGTGCTACTGTACTATATTCCAATGCCTGATGAGACTAGTGTTTTAAAGTCTGGTCTGGTCTGGTTTTTTTGCCTTTTATGGAAAAACTGGAACTGGTCTGGTCCGAGAAATTTCCATATATGGTAAAAAACCGGACTGGAACTGGAAAGGACCAATAAATTTGGTCCTTATTGGTTTGGTTTTGGTCCTAGAACCGGTTAAAACCGGTTTTTTACGGCCAAGATCTTATCTGATCGATTAGCAAATTTAGGGGCACTAATTACAGATGTAGGAGATGGTGTCCCTAAATTTGCTAAGCAATTGGATAAGATCTTGGGCTACATTTCACTAATCAGTTTTATGTACAATCCAATCTTCTCCAATACTAGTCAAGAGCACTATTGAGACAGTTGAGAGCACTATTGAGACCATTGAAAGCATTATTGAGACAGTCAAGAGCACTATCAAGATAATCAAGAGCACAACCAAGACAGTTGAGCTAATAATCAAGACAATGTGCCTAAAACTGATTAGCAAAATGAACTTTAGGATCTTATCTGATTGCTTAGCAAATTTAGAGGCACTAACTCCAGATATATAAGATGGTTCTCACAGATTTCTAAGCAATCAGATCAGATCTTGACCCTCAATTTGCTAATCAGTGTCAGGTACAGTTAAAATTCCCCAACACTAATAGTTTTCCTTATAACTTGGGAAATAAAATAGCAAAAAATAAGGAAAAATATTTTAATATTCCTAGACTACTAAAGGGTGTTAGAATCCGTCTTTAACTGGTTAAAACCAGTTTTTAGCAGTTTTAATAATTTTCTAAATTTGCTAAAACTGTAACTGATCTATCAGTTCTTATCAGTTTCAGTTCAGTTCAGTTACAGTTGAAGAATAGGTAATGGGACGATAATAATGATATTGAGTCTAAGATAAAAGATCTGAAGTGTGCGCGATGATCCGATCGCTGTAACGAGATGGAACCAACTCAGTATGCGCACACAAATTGCACAAGACTGTTATCTATTCACCTGTAATGAGACGGAACCAACTAGGTCAAGTAAGTACAGGTGAATCCACTAAGTAAACGAACGTTTTGCTCACCTCAGTATGCGCACACAAATTGCACAAGACTGAGGGCACTATTCTACTGCCTAAGGCGACTTAAATATGAAAGGAATGAAGTATTTTTGGAGTATCAGAAAGGAGAAAAACGGGCACAAAAATGAGTGTAATCTCGCGTAAGTATACGGCCGATATTACCGTACTTGCAGGCGACGTGGCGTCTTGGGTCAATTCGGGCCGGTACGTACTAATAAGGAAATCACAAGACAACTGTCCAAGCGAACTCAACTGACACTCGTGCGAACAAAGGAAACAATAAACAAGTCCGAGGACTGCGAGCACGTTTGCTCCACACTCTCGCGCTCCAACTGCTGCGCAGTCAAGTCCGACAAGACCGATAATTCCAACACCCTCCCTCAAACTGCGCACAGTCCAAGGCAAGCTGCAAAGTGCTTGACCTTTGGAGACGGCAAGGCCTTCGTGAAAACGTCGGCCACCATGTCCTGAGTGGGGCAGAACACGAGGTGCACCGCGCCCCTCTCGACGACCCACCGAATAAAATGATAACGCACATCAATGTGCTTTGTGCGTGTGTGGTATTGGTGGTCCCGGGTGAGCGCGATGGCCGACTGATTGTCGCAGAGAATATCAATAGGTTTGTTGAGAGAGTGGAAGACTTCACTGATAAGGCTTCGCAGCCACAGTGCCTCCTTGACTCCATGCGTCGCGCCCACATACTCACTCTCTGTGGTGGACAGGGAGACAATCTCCTGTTTCTTTGAAGACCAGGAGACGGCGCCGCCATCGATCAAGAAGGCGTAGCCCGAGATCGCTTTCCGATCCTCCCCCATACTCCCATCAGCATCCGTGTACCCGATAAGGCTGCGGCGATGCTCCCCATAGGTGAGCCACAGGTCACGCGTTCCGGAGAGATAATGGAAGATTCTCTTCACAGCTTCCCAGTGTGCCGGCCCAGGGTTCACGGAGAAATGGGCCACAGTTGACATGGCATAGGAGATGTCGGGGCGGGTTGCCAGTGCGGCCCAATTCAATGCACCAACCACCTCGCGGTACGGCACATCTCGCATGAGCGCAAACTCGGCTGCGTCGATCGGCGCCTGCTCGGAGGTGAGTCGGATCTGAGGATCGAATGGGGTGGATAATGGCTTCAGCTCATTGAAGCCAAAACGCCGCAGGATCAAGTTGATATACGAGCGCTGCGATAGGGAAATGGTCCGTGCCTCACGGTCACGTTTTACCTCAATCCCAAGCATCCAATGCAACTCCCCAAGGTCCGTAACCTCGACATACTTCCTCAACCCCTCCTTGAACTTCTCGATGGCCTCACGCTTGTTGGCAGCGATGGAGCAGTCGTCCACATGGATGACCACGACAATGACTAGGATGCCACCCTCGAGTATGTAGAATACGGCCTGGTCAACCTCAGACTGTGTGAAGCCTAGCTCCTCAAGGATCTTTCGGAACTTCTGGTACCAGCGCCGACCGGCCTGCCTCAACCCATAGATTGCCTTCTGCAGGCGATTGACACGAGTGCCCGCGGCTGGGTCTTTGTAGCCCGGAGGGTGCTGCATGTATAGGACTTCAGAGTCGGTGAGTTCACCATTCAGGTAGGCGCCTTTGATGTCGACCTGATGCAACTCTAGGTTGCCCCTGTTGGCCATGGCGATGAGGAGACGTGAGGAAGATAATTTAGCAACTGGGGCATAGGTATCATTGTAATCGATGCCTCCGATCTGGCTGAAGCCTTGCGCGACGAGGCGTGCCTTGTGTCTAACCACACGGCCTGAGGCGTCCTTCTTAGCCTTGAAGACCCACTTGGATCCGATGACATTGGCTCTGGGAGGTGCATCCTCAAGACGCCAGGTGTTGTTGGCCTTCAGAGTGGCTAACTCCTCCTCAATAGCTTTCTCCCAAAGCGGCCAATCCAGACGGCGCTTGGCCTCTGCGAGCGTGCGTGGCTCAAGGGCTTCAGCATCAGCAGTCTCAGCCACAAGAGCAGCCTCAACACCTTGCCAGTCCTTGCGCAGCTCAGGCACATTGTTGACAGTGGTCCAGGCTCCTCTGACGATGTCATCAACTTCATCTTTGGAGAAGCTACCCGGGACAGTGACACCACGCGGAATGGTAGGGTCAGAGCGGTGCGCAGATGCAACACCAACTCCAGACTGCAGTTCACGGACAAGGCGGGAAGGTTTGCGCACACGAGATGGGCACGGGGTAGGATCAGGTGCAGGTGCAGGTGTAGGTGCGGCCGGGGCACTGACAGTTTGCTGAGGGACAGGTGGAGTCGAGAGTGGCTGAGTAGACGGTGCAGGGTTAGGAGCAGTGGCGGGCAGCTCGGTCGAAGTTGAAGAAGATGGTATATCAATTCCCCCTCCCTCGAGCTGTTCGCCGGTGCTGAAGTAAACATTTCGCTCAACAGCGACGGCCCCCGAAGTGGGCTTGTGAACCCTGTGCCCATGTGACTCTACGTCGTATCCCAACCATTGCCCCTCCCACGCATGCGGATCCAGCTTGGATCCAGAGGCATCGTGCACCCACACAGGCTCACCAAAACGCTTAAGGCCACTGAGGTCGGGCGGCTGACCATACAGTGCCTGCCAGGGCATCATGCCACCAAGTGCACAAGTGCTGGTCCGGTTCTTCAGCCAAGTCGAGTGCCGCAAAGCCTCTCCCCACAAATTCTCCGGCAGCCCAGCGCTATGCAACAGTGCCCGGACTTTCTCCATCAAGGTATGGTTGAGGCGTTCTGCGACACCATTTAACTGAGGTGTGTCATGCACAGTGAGTCGACAAGCGGTGCCTGCTGCAGCAAGATGCTTGTCAAAGGCATCGCTGAGGTATTCGCCACCCCTATCTGAGCGGAGAACGCAGATTCCGGAGCACAATTTCTGCATGTGAGCCCAAGCCTCGAAGGACTTATAGCAGTTCAGAGCGTCGCCCTTGTTGGCCATGAGGTACACAACAGTGAATCGAGTGGCGTCATCAGTGAATGTGATGAAGTAGCGGCGGCCCCCTCGAGTGGATGTAGTGGTGGGGCCCCAGACATCGGTATGGATCTCATCACCAAAGTTCTGTGCCTGTGGACTGACTCTCGCTTTCGGAACTGGCAGCCAGGTTGCACGCGCAAAGATGCAAGACTCGCTGTTACCGGCCTCTGGGTCTAGCCCAGTGTAAGTTCTGGAACTGGCCTCATGTTTGTCTGGACTGTACGATATTAGGGTTCTGTCATGTATCGCCTCGTGTTTGCCTCACGTTTGCCTTGCGTTAGAGTCGTGTTGTATTGGACCTTATGGCTGTCCACCTTGTGTTAGTAGCATGTATCCTAGCTTAGTCAGCAGCCATAAGTAGTATATAAGCTACGCCTTGCTGTCCCTAAGACGGCAAGTTGAGTCTCCTGTCTCAGTAGTCTCAATATACTTCTCTTCATCATCTATACTGTGGGTGGCTTTAGGATTCAGTCCTATCAAGCGGAAACCCTTACCAGTGAAAGTCTTGGACGATGCTTCAGAGTCGTCTCTCTCGTCCTCATTATCGACTTAGTGCATCTCGAGCACTGTTTAGCAGTCAGGCTATCCCTTCGAGCTTAGTCTATTGTCGACTGCACCACGTGGCAGTGACACTCGCAATCCTCCTCCTGTGAGTCTGGATCGAGCTCAAGGCCAGTGACAAGGCCATGCTCAACAAGGTGGCGTGCACTTGCAGGTGTGATGTGACCCATGCGCCGATGCAGTTCCATGACTGAGACAACTTCAGCAGCCATGGCATCACCAGCATGTGACACATGGTACAGTCCACGCGAGGTCCTAGGGATGCATGCGATGTGCTCTCGATCTGGAGAGAAGATGTCCATGTACCCTCCCTCAATCTCAATCCAGTAACCCTGGGCGTTGAGTGTACCGATGGATACAAGGGTGTATGAAACGGAAGGGGCATGGAGGACGCCAGACAAGGGAAGTGAAGATGATGTCCCTCCATTCGGTGTACTGACGGACATGTAGCCTCTACCGGTGGCAGGGAACTGCTGATTATTTGCGGCATGAAGGTAGCATGGGGGATCAAGTGGAGCGTAGGTGTGGAAGTCCTCTCGGTAGGGGGAAATGTGCTGTGTGGCACCAGAGTCATAGAGCTCGACTCGCGTCGGCTGTGCTTCCTCTGCAGCCATGACCACGACGTCTGCATGCTCCTCCTGGTCTGGGTCAGGGTCCGAAGGCTCGTCACCGAACAAGCTACTCCAGTCGACTTCCTCCGAGGGCCCTTCTCCGAACACGCTCTCGCACTCCTCATCCTCGGCGGGGGTGAGCTCTGGCATGTCTGCATACTCGTCATCCTGCTCCAAGATCCCATTCACCATGGGAGTAGTGCTAGCCTCCTCAACCTCGCTGGTCTCGCCATCGTCTGGATAGGTCAACTCGGGCATGTCAGTGTAGTCGACATCGGAACCCTCCCAGGCGTCATTATTGGCCTCCACTAGTTCCAGGGTCCACGCACCATCTATCTCGTTGTCTAGATTTGCCACAACATTGGCTGATCCAACGGGTTTGCTGTCCCTGGGGGCCACGCTGGAATAAGTTGGGGGCTGAGGGCGCTGGCTTTGCTGCTGCTGTTGCCGACCCTGCTGCTGCCCTTGGGAACTCCCGGATTGGTTTTGTGAGTCACCCTCCTTCTTCTGCGACCGGCACTCACGAGCCCAGTGACCTTCTCTGCCACAGTTGTGGCACTTCCCCTTGCGGCGGCGGTGACCAGACCGATCTCCTGATGTAGTGGACAACGCCTCGTCCTGGGGCCCGGCCTGCTTGCCTTTCCCTTTCCCAGAGGTGTCTCGCTTCCGACGGGTCGAGAGGCGGTCAGCCTCTTCGCAGATATGGTTGATTAATATGTCAGGGTTGATGGATTTAGTGGGCTGGATTATTTTAGATGCGGTGAGAAGATTGGACGCAAATTTGGACATCTCTTCCGGGACTGCCTTCAGGATAGCTGCCTGGTACTCTTTGTCTGTCATGGTGACTCCGACAGCTGAAAGCTCCTCGTGCTTGACACGCATCTGGCCCAGGAATGTCCGGACGTCTCCAGTCCCCGAGCAGCGCATCTCCGAGAATGCAGTAAGCAAATCGACCTCGGCATACTGGCTCTTTATGCTGTACTCTGTTTTGATTTTCGTCCAGCGCTCGGCAACTGTCACGGTGGTTTTAAGATGGACAGCAGTAGAGTCGGGGAGGCGCTGGGATAGCATGTACTTTGCTAGGGTTTCATCCTTGTCCCACTCCGCCATCACCTTGGATTCGTCGGAAGTGACATTGCTGGGATCCTGGGGTGAGGGACGAGCGAGTGAACTGTCAAAGTGGCTCCATTTCGAGTTGGCCTCCATCGCCTCCTGGAAACGCATAGAGAAGATAGCCCAGTTGGCTCCACTAGGATCGAGACGAGGGACATTAGGAACGGTGATGGGAAGGGAGTCTGTAGCGGAAGCAGCCATGTCGCCAGGGCCCATAACCTGAAGAATAGGTAATGGGACGATAATAATGATATTGAGTCTAAGATAAAAGATCTGAAGTGTGCACGATGATCCGATCGCTGTAACGAGACGGAACCAACTCAGTATGCACACACAAATTGCACAAGACTGTTATCTATTCACCTGTAACGAGACGGAACCAACTAGGTCAAGTAAGTACAGGTGAATCCACTAAGTAAACGAACGTTTTGCTCACCTCAGTATGTGCACACAAATTGCACAAGACTGAGGGCACTATTCTACTGCCTAAGGCGACTTAAATACGAAAGGAATGAAGTATTTTTGGAGTATCAGAAAGGAGAAAAACGGGCACAAAAATGAGTGTAATCTCGCGTAAGTATATGGCCGATATTACCGTACTTGCAGGCGATGCAGCGTCTTGGGTCAATTCGGGCCGGTACGTACTAATAAGGAAATCACAAGACAACTGTCCAAGCGAACTCAACTGACACTCGTGCGAACAAAGGAAACAATAAACAAGTCCGAGGACTGCAAGCACGTTTGCTCCACACCCTCGCGCTCCAACTGCTGCGCAGTCAAGTCCGACAAGACCGATAATTCCAACAACAGTTCATATCAGGTCCAGTTCAGTTCAGTTTCAGTTTTTTTATCAGTTCCAGGACTGAACTTTTAAACACTACCTGACATGGTCTACAGTGCTGCCTGAATGCAGTTGGCTGTTATGAGCTGCATTGCTGAGGAGGCCCAAGATGCTGACCTGCACCATGAACTTCAGGCCTATCTTACATCACCCCTTGAACCATTCAAGAGTTTGCCCAAGACCAGGGTAATGAAATGGTAGAAGGATCACAGTGTCATCTATCCCACACTTGCAAGAATGGCTCAAGACTTTCTTGCCATCCCTGGCTTCTCTACAGCATTGAAATGTCAGTTCTTCAGCATGCAGCATATCAGGACTGACTTCTGAAATTGCCTCATGCTGACCATGTTCAAGGCCATACAAGTGCTCAAGGGTGGCTACAAAGCTAGTATCTTGTCTGCCCACATTGAGACTGCCAATCTTGCAAAGGACCTCAACTGTGAGGTGGATGATATTGTTACCAGCCTCTGGGATTGGGTCTACTGATGTACCAGTGTAAGTTCTGGAACTGGCCTTGTGTTTACTGCATGTACGATATTAGGGTGACAGCTGTTGTATGCCTCGCATTTGCCTGATGTTCTGTAGTGCCTTGTGTCTGTATGCCTCATGGAGGCCTTGTGTTTGTGACGTCATAGATAAGGATTTGAGTAGTATAAAAGTCTATCCTTGCTGTCCCTAAGACAGCAAGTTGAGTCTCTTGTCTAAGTAGCTCAATATACTTCTCTTCTCCATATACACCTTGGGTGGCTACTGGTTGGATTGCCAGTGAGTGGTAACCCTTCACTCTACAAGCCTTGAGCAATGCTTCAGAGTTGCTTCTTTCATCCTCATTATTGACTTAGTGCATCTCGAGCACTATCTAGCAGTCTGACTATCCCTTTGAGCTTAGTCTATTGTTGACTGCACCACATGGCGGTGACACTAGACTCAACTTTGTTACAAACTGGCCCCACGATTTGAAACCAAAGGATCCAACACCAGGATCTACCTCAAACCGTCAGATATACTTGTCAGGATACCCAATAGCAGAGTCTTCAAGTTTGATCCAAAGAACACTGAACCACCATTCCTCATCTTCACCAATAGCGCTCACAGTAAACTCAACCAACAATCACAAGCAGTCATCTTCTTCCAAGATGAGTGGAGAAATATTGAATACCAGTCAACCACAGACGAATTCGAATTGGGACCACCCAATTTGGATGTATCGCAATATGATACATGCGAAGAAGATAAAGATATCAACCACCTTGCTGCCAAAATGGCCACAACCACCCTTACCACCACTGTCTCAACTGATCAAGACGACATCATCGAAACCCTCAGAAAAAGCCAACAAGAAAAGAAAGCCAAAAAGATCACTAGCAACCTCAATCACACCTTGGGAAAACCAGACCCAAGCAATCCCAACCCAGGAGGAAACCCAGAAGGATCAGGAGGACCAGGTGGTCCCCCAGGAGGACTAATGCCACCAGGTGGACCACCTAACCAGAATCTTCTCCAACCTATTGCTGTAAACCCTGATGTCAAGGCCATCGGAAGTCTTCCCCAATACTTCATGGGTGAGAGAAAACAAGCTAAACAATTTATAGAAGAAGTCAAAGTGTACCTCCATGTTAATGTGGATGTAGCAGGGTTCAACTCTCCTATCAAAAAGGTCACCTTCACTCTCACCCTCATCAAGGGAGAGAAAGTTGCATCATGGGCCAGACAGATGGGCAACTGGCTTGACACACTCAACCCGGTGCTCAATAACATCCCCCTTGCATGGATAGCATTCCTTCAAAGGTTCTTCAAATGCTTCCAAGATACCACGGAGCTTGAGCAAGCCCACAATGAAATAGAGGATATCAAGATGGATGGCCTAGCCATTAACAAGTACACCAGCCAATTTGAAGATCTGATCATCAAGGCAGAATACAATCTCAACAATTCTGAAACTTGCTGCAAATAGGGAAGGACACGGGTAAGGGTAAACCTGCGGTTTTATGGTCATGGGTGTGACAGGTATGGGTGCGGTTGCCGAAATCTACTACCTGTGACACACCGGACCCATTTTGGCGGTGTCACGGGTTTTGACGGTGTGACTCGTGACCTCTCTTGCGCGTGTGACTCACTCAGATTCCTTTTTTCCTTCGTTCCTTCGTTCCTTCGTTCCTTCGTTCCTTCGTTCCTTCGTTCCTTCGTTCCTTCG
>QFEY01002002.1:5603-28348 GCA_003316435.1 Russula virescens | reverse complement strand
GGCATGAGCCAGCCTGGTGGCTACTCACATTGTTCCTGTACTGGCCACACAGCCATGTAGTAGCTATGCATTTAGTATCCATTTACTGGCTGATTTCTTTTGCTCAGGCAATTGTAATTCATCATAAGGCATCTGTATATGGCCACCTTACACAACAACAGAGTCATGATGCTCACCCAAAAGAACAGGCTTGGAACAGGTTACAACACAGTGACCACTACAACTTTACCTCCCTATTACCACCCCAATCTACTAGATGATCAAGCTCCGTACCAACACGCCCAAACATACTACGTCTAACTACGTGCCCGCCTCTGTACTCATACTGTACACACTGCGTGATATAAATTCGGATTTAAAAAAAAAAAGTATCTAGTTCTCTGCCATTACGATTCCTTTAGTCCTTATATTCTCCGTAATCTATAGGAATCATGCACCCTCCACCTTCTGTCATCTGATGGCGCCCTTGAATCCTCCTGCTCCGTGTCATCTGGCCGCTAAACAAAAATTGTGCTTATCGTAGCCGGAACTAAGTATTATCACAGCGGAGTGAAAGATATCAAAGAAAGATTGTCTCATATCCATCATAATACAACAGACATACAGTAGTCCGGACTGTCCAAATTATATCCACCAGTGTCCAACGAAAGTCCGAAATAGTAGCCTTGTACAAGGCGACAAACTTCACTTCAACTACCTCCGATTCCGTCCAGCACCACGTTGCAACAACGTCATCAATCCTTCCAACGAGTTTTCCGCACACACCCCCGTTGATTGAACCACCAATGGAAGCACGTCATCAGTTCCATAGGTACTTGGAACCCAAGCAACCGTGCGTGGATGACAGTCGGGGCTCGTCACTTTGGAAGGCACGATGCGGGAGATGAAACCCTTCCGAACGCCGGTGGCCATATGCGGACGCGGCTCAGCAATGGTCGTCGCGATGACACTCGACGTCGCCGTGTCGGTGTTGATAAGATGGGCTGACTGTAGCATCGGAAGAAGAGCTGGCGCAGCGACATTATCCAATGCTGAGCACAGCGCTTTCAGGGCGTTCGGATGTAGCTCTAGTTTCTCCACCGCTGGCAGTTTTTCCAGAAGCCTCCACCAACACGACGCTGGCAGATCCGCCTGCGCCGGATCTCCCTCGAGCACGAGAAAGTGCCCGTTCTTCGTTGCGCCCAGCAAGTCGCACAGTTCGCCCAGGTGAAAGATAGGACTGGCGAAATGTAGCTCCGTCGTCGTCGGCGTCGTCGGGCTCCCGTACCAGTACATATGGAGACCCAATTTGGCATCTTTGAAAGATGTCGCCGCGTCACCGGTCCACGCACGGAAGGTACCATCCTTGGCGCTGCCACAAAGATACACATGTTGCAGCCCGTTGGCGGATTTGATGTTGGGTAGCAGGGCGGTGAACCAGCGCAGCCACCGGCCCCATCCGGCCACCGCAAGCGTGCGCAGCTCCAGACGCCGCTTCGCGCCTTGCGGTAGTGCGAGCCTCTGATTGAGTAGAACGAAGTATCGGGGCGAGTCGGCTTGCACGATAAGCTCTTCGAGGTGCGGCAACTCGATCAACGGGTCGCGCGGTGCATCGCTGTCTTCCCACTGTGCGCGGCAGTGTTGAAGCGTAAAGTGCGTGAGTGCGGGCATCTGACGCAAGGCATCGAAGAGATCCAACAACGCGATTTGCTCGCATGATGTGAAGTGTGTGATGCCACCCAAGAGCCAGCGAGGCGGGACGATGCAACGATCTGCGGCGAAGCTGATGTGACGGATGGGTGCCTGGCCGCCGAACAGATTCTCAGAGAGGAAGACGGGTGGGCCAGGCTCCCAGAGGGACAGGGAGAGGCTGTGGATGGGAGTCGGGGTACGCATCGCATCCAAGACAGCACAGACGTCTCTGCGCGCTCCCACGAGGCGGAGAGAGCGTAATCGCGTGCAATCGGAGAGAAGGGCGATGGCCTCATCGATGCAAAGATAAATCCGTTTGACGGTCATTTGTCCGACACGAAGTTCGACATCTACCGGTGCCGGGTCGGAACGGGCCATGAGAGTCTTGAGCCAGGTAAGAGACAGATTCGGGGTGATAGTGCCCCAGAGCGAGTGATGGTTGAGAGCGACGGCGCGCCAATGACGGCAGACATAAGTGATGGTGATCCATTCGGGATATACTTCAGGGAAGGGATCATGACCGAGTGAGCGGGGCTCGGCGAAGCAGGTAAAGACCCTTTGGAGGATTTCTACTGGGAGCTGGTGGATGGGGTGGGTGCCTGACAGAGTTGGCACAGCCGAAGGTGATTGAGCTACCACCGGGGTCCCATGCCTGCGCAAATGTCCTTCGGTCAGTAAAATAGACATCCGAGTATCGGTTAGGCATACCATTTCGGAAACTGATCTCGTCTCAAAGGTGGCAGACCCATACCTCTCAAAGCCGCCTTCGGAGAACTGTAGCCTACTCCACAGGCGTGCATTATAGTGTGGGTGTCACCGAATTTGGGACTAGCTGTAGCGGTTGTTTAAGCTTGTAGTCAAGGGTAGGGTTGTGGGCAAAGTGACAAGTTGGAAAAGGGACGAGACAGCCTTATGAAAGGCATTAGAGGTGGCAGTGCCCACGGTAATGCATGACCGAAAGGAACGCGTGTATACGGTATGGTATGATACGGTAAGCGATGGGCGAGGGGTAATGAGCGCTGGGCGCTTTCCTGATGCGTTGTCTTATTGTAAGACTAGACGTACGCTGGACCCCGACAGGCTTACTCGCTGTATCATACTGTGAACTGGCACTTCTGGTGGGGTTGGTGGACAGGCTCGGGTCCAAAAGCCGGCCGACAAACGACGTTCGACGGGTAAGCGGACTTTCAACCACTAATGGGCGCTTAGTGTATCCTGTGGTTTACGAAATGTTGCGTCATCTTTCGAGTAGAGTCACAAAAAAAGGGGGTGTCCGTCCATTGGAGGGCACTCGCTCGCCATTCTACCCCTTCTAAGAGGGCTTCAGAGGCTCCCTGCATGCTGCCCATTTCAACTTTTCACCACGCAGCGACCGCCACCTGAGGTATTCAAGCTACGAAGGCCACATAGGAAGTGTTCGAGACTTCCTGATATCCGCGGCATTAGCATACCTACGTGTGCGTACCCCCATAGTTCTCTTCTCGATGCGCGCGCCGAGTAGGACAAAGGCACAAAAACAAAGGCGGTCCATTTATATTGTTATCTAAGAACGACTCCGCCATCATATTCCAAAGTTTCAAACCCTGATCTCATTTTACTGTAAGACTTTACCTTCAGTCAACTTATCGAGTGATATTGATTATTGAAGCGCGACGATTTCCTCGGAATGACTCAAATCGAACATTCTCTGGTATCGCAATGACCAACAGGTATGTCAATACGGTTCTTTTACTAAAATCCTCGTGTTGCGTTCAACGTGTTTGACCTCGTGACTGTTGTGGTTAACCATACTTTTATGAGTAAGAGGGGCTGGCCCGGGAGAGGGTCCATCGTTCATCATTCAATCTGTGAGTAGAGGTCAGCTAGTCAAGCTCTATCCACTCTCGAGTCCATGTTCTCTAGGCTGGTGGCTGGCTTGCGCCTTCTCTTCGTCGAGCTAGTACCGTATATGCCTCAGCTTTCTTGGCAAAGGCGACAAAGAAAGCTCGGCAACGACTATCATCAAGTTTGGGTGATGCAAACAGGATTTTTGTTTGTCTTCCTGTCTGCTGTTTGGACAGAGATATCTATTACTCTTAGGTAGTTACAGCATGAATTTCGCGCTCGGCCTAAGACCACGTGGCATACTGAACTTGGGCATACAGTGATATGTCCAACACTGCGTGCACAAGGCGTTTGCCGGGTAAAGTCAGACTTGGAACGAAAGGAGAGAGGAAAAGGGGAAGAGAGGGAAGAGAGATGGGTCAACTGCAGACGGTGAGCAAGACGAGCAGAGAGACTTCGAATTCAAGGGCAGACAACTTGTTGATTTTATAGCATCTTACAGGAACTTGTACCTATGGCTGTGTAGTAAAGGTGAGAGAACAGCATAGAGAAGTAAAGAAAGGTGAGAGGCAGTGAAGAGAGGAAAGAATTGTCCTTGAGTATCTTAGGCGGAGTCGGGGTTGAGCTTGACACAAAGGCGACGAGGGTGGGAGGTGGTAAGATTGGATGATGAGGGGTGCTGTGGACCTGTGTGTCGTCGTTTCCTGTCGCGGTGCTGGAGGCAACGGAGGTGGGGGCTTGCGGCAATGATGGTTGAAAAAAAACGGCTTAAGCGACGCCGAGCGTCCGAAAGCGCCGAGGCCGCGCGTGGCACCGCGGAATGAGTGAACAATGCTCATTACACGTGTGAATCACAACTTGGCGTTTTCCAGACGAGTCCCCTCTAACCTCTGTACATATTTCGTTTCACACCCACGTCTTGAATGTCCCAGGCTAATCATAGAGACATCGAATTGGGGGATGACACGGGTATCTCAGCTGCTGCTCGGCTTTGCCTTCGCTTTGTCTAACGACGTGTATTACAGTCTTACCGGATGGTCACCGTGATCACGACCAGTCTCAGGCTGAGTTGCCAGAGAATCGGCACTCTCAATTATCCCAAGAGGAATCTAACCGTGTTGATAGCTCATGGCCTCTATATGCTATTTACTCCAAGATTGCACAGGAAGAAGACAACAAGATGGCAGAGCGCTGTCAAAAAGGTGCTGATGGGGTGCTAATTTTTGTAAGCTTTCATGTTACCCCCCACGTATCTGCGTGAACCAACTAGAAGTTATAGTCTGGCTTATTCTTAGCCACAGTCGCTACAATAATGTCTGTGACCATCCAAGATCTGAGATCAGATCCGTCTGGATTCTATCTCCAGAATATCTATCAGGTCCTCGCCAACCCGAATGTGTCTGCGCCCATATTAGCTTATCCCCCGGCATTCTCTCCACCATTATACGCCTTATGGGTGAATTCCCTCTTTCTGTTGAGCGCCATTTTCAGTCTTGCATCTGCCCTGGCGGCGATTTTACGACAGGAGTGGGCATTCCGATATATCGTGGTCACTCAGCAGCCATGGCATACCCCGGACCAACAGGCTCGGATTCGTGCATTCTTTTCACACAGTACTCGGGGCCCAGACATCTTACCAGGCAGTACTGGTGCATCATATTTCTATCTACCCATTTCTATCTGTTGCTTCGTCGTCGGTGGCCTCATTTATGTCTACCAAATCACCCGTATTGGCTTCACACTACTGGTCCTTTTGGCCATGGTTGGCGCAATTAACTATGCACGCATCACCATCGGGGCCATTTTCCAGCATGATAAGCTTTACTATTCAGCACTAACTCCGCTGGCCTTGAGGCTTTATCTTTGCATATCTTTCTTATGGTCACGAATCCGCTCCTACATGACACCCCGCGACGATGCTACCGAGCATTATGAAGACCTGAAGGAATGTTACAGCGAGGGATTCTTAATAGGTAAACAGAAAAGAGCCAAGGACATTATTTCCAAGGACCCATCAAAATCATCAGAGATTGACGCCGATGTCTTGGACTGGACACTTCAGTGCATTGGCAAAGACGATGTGCTGAAATCGTTCCTCGAAGCTATCCCTGGCTTCTTCGAATCAAAATTGGTCAAAAATCTGGAACTAAATCACTCTAAGTTTCGGCCCAGGCTCTATCATGCGTTGGATGGCTTCTTGGATCGCATCTTCTCATCTGATTCTGTCTCGGAAATAGACAGAAGTCATCGGCTCATCATCTGTCTCAATGCCGCCCGTGCGGCGTTGAGTTCGGATGATGTCTCACGTATCCTCGACAAAGTCCTCAATGAGTGCCGGCATGGAGCTTTGCAGTCCGTCGAAGTGGGGCATTCTCTGAGACGCTGGAACGACGAACAGTTTTCTTCACATCGGCGAAGGATTCTTGCCCACCTCATTTCTCACATCCGTGAGCGCAACGATCGTTGGGTCGCACTCGTCAAGGATGAGTTCGGCATACAGGATCGTGTCCTGAAAGACTGCATTGCACATGGCGACAGCGTCTCACTTGCCATCTTAATCCACGTCACTCGCCAGTTCTTTCACTCCAATTTCTCATCCCAGGATCCAGAAATCCTCCACGCTCTTTCCAATTTTGACGTTTGCAACACTCTTCCCGGACTACAGCAAGAATTCTGCGCATTGTGGGATGAAATCGTTCAAGAATCGCGAAAGGCAGGGGCGCATCCCACCACCACCACCACCCCCTGGATCCTTAGAGGGACTCGCCATGTATACACTGCTTTGCACCATAGCACAGTGGTTTCCCCGGAAATGTATTCTGGACTCACCGTAGAGGATGGTAACACTCTGCTCGAGCCTCTATCGTATCCCTTGTGTGACATCACAGCCCATCACCCAGGCTCGGCAGCATCGGCACCTCTCGATCCCACACCTTCTATCATTCTTTCCCAAGGTCAACCCAGACAGCCCACCGAGAATATAATTAATATGACACCACACGTTACCGATATCCCTGCGCCATCTCTCTCCTCCCCATCTATTCCCGCAGCACCGATCACCGTAGTATCTGACAATCCAAGACAAGGCAGCACTGACATTGCCGCAAACGCGTCTTCAGACAACCTCCTTCCTTCCTTTCCATCCAGCGATGGGCGTCCTCGACAATTGAATGCTGAAATAAGCAGTACCTCTCCCCCTTCCTTGTCTAGTTCTTCACTGTTCCCTAGCCAAACACCGATTCTTAGTAGCAACACGATTCCTACTGTGCCCTCCCCAACCTTAAACGATGTTGTCACACCATCTAGTTATCACGACACGCTGGTATCTCCGTCCTCAGCGCCATCTCTTACTAGCCCTGCCCCGCACATTGTCTTACCAGTCATCTCTGGTTTGGATGACCCTCATGCTCCTCCAAGTGTCGGGGTACTCGACGCATATGAAGATACCAGGGGGTTAAGCCCACCTACTCTGATGGAAGTGCAGGTAGAGGTGTCGAGTCGCTCACATAGACCAGTACTATCAACCCCCGATACTAGTATCGTACCGCGATGAAGAGCACACCGACCATGTGACACATTTCGTTATAACGAGACCCCTGTTATCACTCTTCACGTCCCCTTTGGAACCTGGAACCCTACATCAATTACTCATTTCAAGTCAACTAGCCTTGTACTGATCGTTATGTACATAACGTCATCGACCCTCATCATGACTCATTGACGCTTTGTTTCTACTGTAAGTATGTTCACTCGCACGGCAAGTGGCTGACCAGCTTTGTCATCACGTGGCGTGTGAACGATAGAAGAACTGTAGCCTCGGAAGCCAGACGTTCAGAATCCTCCTCTCACACTTAGCTGAGCGGAGGTGTCGATGACAGAGTTTGGAACGGAGTGTGGAAAGAGAAGGTTTCCATACGTTTTGCGAAACAACCCTTCAGATCGTCAGATGTCGAGCGGAGTCAGTCTGAGTTAGTCGGAGTGTGGAGGAAAACGGCTGGATCCGAGCCTAACAGAACTGTCAACCAGTGTGTAGTACACTCACTCATACCATGCGAATATCTTCAATGGCCTGCACGGGTTGCCGAAACTTCAAGGAGGGTAATGGCTTGCGTACGTGTTCCCCATTCCATTGATTTTCCTCCCTCATTCCACAAATCTGTCTCTGCCAAGATAGTTACACTCACCTGTTACACCCAATAGCATCACAGGTAGAGTCGCATTTTGGCGATGGCTCTGGACCGCTGTTCTCTTTATATTCGAAAATTGCAGAGGAAGAAGACAATAAGATGATCGAGGGTTGGCAAAAAGACGCTGATGGCATCCTCATCTTTGTGAGTCCCATTACCGGCATTTATACCGCTTCGCATGCAAACTAGAGCATCATAGACTGGTTTATTCTCCGCCTCTGTCGCCACGCTTCTTTCTGTATCTATCCAGGACCTCAGACCAAATCTCCAGGATACCTCGGCATTCTATCTCGAACGCATCTATCAACATTTAGTCGACTCGAACCTACCACACGCATCCATACCTTCCGTTGTCACGAAGCCAGCCCCGTTCTCCCCTGCGAGATACGCTATCTGGGTGAATTCACTTTGGTTTTTGAGCTTAGTTATCAGTCTCACCTGTGCTCTGTTGGCTACCTTGATCCATCAATGGTCTCGGCGATACGTAAGGGTGACTCGACCACCTCGATGTAGTCCTGAGAAACGAGCGCGGATGCGGGCATTCTTTGCCGATGCCGTAGAAAAATCACGTATTTCCTGGGCTGTTGAAGGATTGCCGACCATGCTGCATTTTTCCCTGTTTCTCTTCTTCATCGGCCTCCTCATCTTTCTGTTCAATATCAACCATACAGTTTTCTCTTCCATAATTTGGTGGATCGCGCTCTTCTCGACGATCTATTCATGCTTCACATTCATGCCTATCTTTTGGCACGACACTCCTTTTTATGCGCCGGATTCCAGACCAGCCTGGTTACTGTATTCTGGCATGCAGTACGTAGTCTTTAAAGTTCTGCTCAGGTTCAACCGTCCTTTCAGCCATGAAACCCGGAGGCGCTTCCTTTATCTCAGCAACCGTTATCGTGGATGGTTCCTGGGTGGTGTGGAGAAGGCTGCGGAGGAAATGGTTTTGAAGCTATCGAGGAACATCGACCTCCGCATCTTGCACTGGACAATGGATGCAATGGGTGAGGATGCCACGTTGGAAAAGTTCTTTGAGGTCATCCCTGGCTTCTTCAACTCGAAACTAGTGAATCATCACCAAGAATATCTCTCCTTTGCGCTTAGCACGAAGTTTCGGGAGGCATTGGATGGGTTCTTGGACCGCACATTCTCGTCCAAGTCGATTGGTGATTCAGTTAGAAGCGAACGGCTTATCACTTGCCTAGATGCCACTTATGCTGCGTTAGGGTTCATTGCTGTTTCACGAATCCTCGACAACCTTTTCAACGACTGCTGGGGCGAAGCACTGCGATCCGTCGAAATTGGACATTCCTTGAGGCGTTGGGACCATGGAAAGAATCTTTGGATCGGCCCTAACGTACGAAGGATAGTTGCCCGCATAATAACGCGTGCCTCGGGACGTGATGACCGCTGGATTAAACTCGTTAAGGACGAACTCGGGGTACCGGACGATGACCTTCGAGATTACCTTGACCACGGGGATACTGCCTTACTTGCCATCTTGATCTACGCCACACGCCAAGCTTTTTGCGCCCGTCATTTGCAGCGAGATGTCCTTAAATCCCTCTCCCAGTTTGACATACAGAATACACTTCCGGAACTACGACACAATTTCTGCGCTTTGTGGGATGAACTCGTCCAAGAAGCAAGGAATGCTGGGGCTCACAGCATTCCCGCCCAGATCCTCGGCGAGATTCGTCATTCTTACTTCGCTTTGCATCCAGAAACCAACGCTATCACGACCACATTTCCCTGCGACGGCAGCGCTGACAATATTTTGTCGTATCCGTTGTGTGAAACCGATATTCATCGCCCAATCTCGACCTCTCACTCTCCTGCTACCATTTCTCATATTGTCCCTCCTCCAAGGCGTGATATGCCCTCCTTGGGTGGATCGGGACCGGATTTCACCACTAAACCTAATGATTCTTCAGATGCACCTTGTTGTACTCATGCACAAAGCCCATCCATCCCTGGCCATAGCACCGCTCCACGACAAGTCGAACAAGGACACGTCACCGTAGGCCCGGGAACCCCATCATCTACAGGCTGCACTCCTCACGGATCCTCATCGCCGACCACCGATTCCTTGTGGGTACAAGACCGTAAATCTGCGTTTCAGACTAAGATATCTTTTTAACCAAACCAGCCGACAACGTCAGTCACTGATCTTGCTATGTATACCTTTCGACTGGATGACCCGACTGTCCACGTGCGTAATTGCGAAACAGGAGTAGCCGCGCCGACCACTTTACCCACCTTCTTTATCATTACCCCATTCTGGCTGCCTTCGCTCCTTCCATAGGACCTGGCGTATCTGTCACAACCACCCTACGTTCCGTGGATGATGTGTCCCAATTATGTCATATCACCAACACGCCAATCTTTACCACCGCTTTCACACTATTACCCACTCTCCGGTATGATACGTGCCGCTATGTATAGTTCCTTCAGACTTTAATTATCCCTTTTGTGCTGTCCTTTGATTCCTATTCTTGCTTACTTTCAGTAGAACTGGCCAGTATCCACGGTCTAGGCGGCATTATCTACTTAGTAGTTTCGAATGTCCCCTCCAAGATCTATGTATATATATATAAATCTGTTCAGGTCCTTTCAATATAAAAATACCTCTTTCGTCCTCGAAAGTGCCTCTTCCCTTCCAAAGCTCTCGCCAGACTCTACCTTTTTCTCCCAAAGCCGACTTCAACCACCAAAATCGATTGCGATTTGATTCGCATTTGATGCATCGTAAGTCTCCGAGTCATCTCTGCTCTCGTGCTATCTGATTGCTGATACAAGATGTGATACAGGCCAAGACCCTGTGGCATAAGTTTACCAGGTCCGCTTACAGTATACAGAAAGTACCAGAGGACAGAGAGGTTTAAAAAAATATGACATGGATACTTTTGTCAGTTTTTATGCCCCACAAGAGAAAAAACTGGGTGAAATCCTTCTGGGCTCTAATCTGCGTAGTTCCGCGTAGCACAGCCCTGCAACAACTTCATCAACCCTTCCTCAATCATTTCTTCTCTGCTGCTAGTATCAGATGTAACTCGCGTCATGCGTACGCTCCGTAACTTTGGTAGCACAGCGGGCGCATCACGCACGCTCCATGCGTAGCGCAATTCCCGAATGGCTTCTACGCGCACCTCCAGTTCCTCCACTGCACTCACCGATCCCAGCAGGGTCCACCAATACAATCTTCCAAACTCTATGCACCCCAGTGGATTTATGAGAAGCGAGAGCTTGCGCGCCTGCCTGACATCCAATAGGTGGCACAATGGCGCCAGGTCGAAGATGGGACTCGATACACTCCCAAACCCCCGAAACCACCAACTGACTTCGAAGGAGGATTCTGCTTATTCAATGTCAGAATCACCTGTCCACAGGCAAAACCTTCCTTCCCTGATTCCACCAGAAAGTCGAGTATGCCGTAATCCGTTTACGGCTTTGATGACTGCCAGTACGGAAGGGGCTCAGGACCCTATGTCGCCCCAGTCCGCTGTGGTATGTACGCAAACCCTTCGTTTGACGCCGTTTGGTAGATCGAGTCGTTGATGGAGCAGAGTGAAGAAGAACGGTGACCGTGAGTCGACATCTACTGTAAAGTGCTTGAGGTTCCACATCGGGATCTGAACGTTCCGCAGGGTGTCTGTGTCTTGCCAGATCAGGTTGCAGCGCAACAGCGTCAAGGACTGATTTGATGTGAAACGGGTGACGTCGTGAAAAGGTCCATGAGGCGGGATGATGTGGCCAATAGCGACGAAGCATACCTCGCAGATGGGCGCCTGTCCTCCAAACAAATTCGCAGGGAGTAAGATAGGATGTTTGCCACGATCCACAAGGTCTAATGAGGAGGTGCAGATGGGTGTTGTTGTGTGTAGGGCATTTGAAAACGGAAGACATTTCTGGTTTCGCCGATGAGATGAAGGGAGCGCAATCTTGCGCAACCAGAGAGGATGGAGACTATTTCGTCCGCGGTTTATGTCTGGTCCCATAAATAATAGGGTCAATCCTGACGCCGATACCCACAAGGGCAGGATCTGAGCGTTCCATGGAGGCTTTTGTCCAAGACGTTCCCAAAACGTCAGTATTGATTGATGTCCAGATCAAGTGATGATTGAGCGCAGCGGCGCGCCAGTGACGGCAGACATGGTGACAGCCATCCAATGAGGGTACGCGCGGCATAATTCGAGTGTAGACTCTTATGACTCTGTACAATAATTAAAGGTCATCTGAAGAAGATCGACGGGAAGTTTGGAGATGGTGGGGTATGTGTCCAGCAGCATCGACATTGAAAGTGCCAGTGAGGATGCTTCCTCTTGACTGCTTGACGTTGATGGGGCTCTATAGGGAAGTCGTGAGCCACATCGCGTCACAAGTTTGCCAGTAGTATTCAGAAGTGATGGAGGCCCAGAGCGAGTGGTGGTTGAGAGCAACGGCACGCTATTGACGGTAGACATGGGTAATAGATATCCATAATGGGAACGGATAGGAGTGACTAATTAGCCTGTCATGAAGCTCCGCACGACACATAAAGATCATCCGAAGGACTCTACGAGTAAGTTGGAGGGGTTGCGGGGAAAGCCTGGCATCGGGGGAAATTTTGACGTCTTCTCTCAATTCTGGACTACAAGTGGAATTCTGTGAACAAACTGCGAGACATGATTGCGGGCTCAGCACTCACAGTTTGGTTTCATGCCGGGTGACTCCCTGCAGCGCCGAATACAGTCCCGTACTACGCCAGCTCCAGCCTGGGGTCCGAATTTATGACGGGTGATAATTTGATAAATTACGACCAGAGGCCAGGGTGGTGATAGTTGAAAGAAAACAAGGTCCTCGGTTGTGTTCGAGTGACACAGGTGTGTTAGGGCTTTGTTAGGTTAGCCGAGTGGTGTTTGGTTACGGTGTTCTGACCATTTGTGGCAATCACAGTAAGGAGACAGAACAATGAGGTGCCTCGGCTGACTCGGCCAGGGGTTCGAGCCTTTTCAATCGAGTCTCTGAGTCTAATTGCCTACTGACAACGATTCTATCAGTGGTGACAACGAAAGAGATATAGCCTAGTAGATGCATTCCGTGAAACCATCAAAGTCTTATGCATCTTTTGAATCGCGCATTCAATTACCAACTATTGTGATTATAAAGAAACTAGGTATCACACTGTTGGCAATTTAGCAAAGAAAACTGATCGAATGCTCACGCTTGGTAAACGAGTTCAGACTCGAATAGGGTTCTGATCCGATACGCAATAAACTACTGACAGCAATGATGCGCGGCTCGGAAGGCGGGTGAGTCGTCACGGTATTGCCCCGGAAAAATGCCCCAACTCTGAGGACACGAACCCCTGGCAGCCACCGAGGTACCGTAGCGGGTGTTCCATGTTTCAAGGCGCCGCTGTGCCAGTAATCTCTGTCGTTAAGGGCGGTAGTACAACTTGAATACATCACCGGCAGGTGTTTGACCAAAAGGAAATTATGATGGGGGAGGGGAGAGGTCTGTAGGCAAAACCATCACTTCTTCGAGGGTATATGGGACAGAGACATAGCAGGGCGTCTACAACGATAGTACTGTATATCTCAGTACTCATAATAGGGCAAGGCCGAACAATTCCACGCGGGCAGAGACCCGAAGTGTCGTTCGTTACTACTCACACGGCTATCCAGCATTCAGATAAGAAAATGTGAATGTGGAGTTCCACGAAACCATAAAAAATGGGACGAAGAGAGGTAACACACACACGTACGCCAGAAATCTCAATTTATGGGGCCTTGAAGATCAGCTGATGTTGCCGGCACGACAGGTTGTAGGCCATGAATAACCAGGTACGTTCAGTAACCATGGCCCCATGGGATGAACTTCGAATGTTAACGTGAATGGTCCAGCATGCCACCACGTTAACCGCCAGAGAAACGCGCGAACTAAGTATTTCCCTTATCAGAGAAGACGTTGCCACCGCGCTGCTCTGCCGTAACAGTATTCTTATCAATCGTCCCAGGTCCATCCAACAAGTCATAGTAGTACAGTTGAAATATGTCATTTTGTCGTCACCGGCAGAACTGCCTTGATTCGAAGTTAGCAAACACGCAGAGTTCTGATGAGAATTTCAGTATGTTACCTTCGTCAGCTCGTATATCCGTCGTTGACTCGCGAACAAGATGGCGGCCGTGAGTACGCTCTGAAGAAGTTTGGGCCCTGCGCCCTTGTATATCCCACCGATACCCTCCTCAGCGATGATCATACGTAAACCGTGCAGCGCAGAACGATAACGTTCTGCCGCAGAGTGCCCTGCTTGAAGGCGCGACTTTACGACTCTGTGAAGGATCGTTGTCAGAGATTCCGTTCATCGCGAATTAGTGAATCATCAAGTCGAAAAAAATGTTTCTTCGTGTATCGGCAAAGACATTGACTTACATATATGGGTACGTTGTCCCGGTTGCGACTTTCCAATTAGGTGTTGAGCATCAGCATAACTTCATCATAGATGATGGCCTTGGATGACGTACCCAATTTGGAGATGGCACCGAGAAAGAAGAAGTCCCAATCAGTGAGCAGCGTGCCCACGCGACCAGCCGCACGGCGCCGGCGCACAAGTGAATTCTTGAGTTGCTCGAAAACGGTGTACTGTAATACCGGGTTTACAACAAGCACAAGTGCAGGACCAAGACCGCGGAAAAACGCAGTGGGCCCGCCGGTGCGCAGGAGTCTTGCAGCCGTCGCGCGAAAACCAAGGCGCTTGGGTGGGGAGGCGGACGCTTCCGCAGAGACGACATCCATCCCATTCACTGTTTGTGCAGTTTGGATCACCCAAACTGGATTAGAGATGACAGTCGTTACGGAACCTAGCAAAAAAAAATTGCCCTTGCTAAGAAGGGATGACATGGGCGCGATGCAGAGAAGATGCGAACCAGCGATCAGCCCAGCAAGCATGGATTCGAGAGTGGAGAGAGCTTGACTGCCACCCCGGGATCGAATAATGATCCCTTTCGTACTCTCGTAAAAGTAGTAATACACGCTAAACCACAATAGTCACGAATTTAAACTCGAGAACTCGGGGGGAAAAAGTCACATGACATACCCATTGGTCACTGCGATACCGAGAAGGCTCGAGTTGAGTCCATTATACATTCCGACGAAGCCGTCGCGCTTCAATAGATCAACTACTATTTGATAAGTTGACTGAAGGCGAGTGTCAAAAAGTGAAGGTAGGGCTTGAGATTTTAGAATATGGGGGTAGCGTCACTTGTAAAGAATAATGGATCACCTTATTTTCGCTTTTGGTCTCATTCGCTGCGCGTGTTGAGAGGAAAACTAGGGGGCTACGCACACGTGAGCACTCTCAACACCGCAGATATCTAGAGAATTCGGACACATACTATGTCGCCGTCATAGCTAAAATGCCTCCGGCCGCGCCTGCTACCGAGTGGACAAACGAGTCTTTGGACATTGGTGGATACGCGTCTGATTTGGTTAACCAGGATTCCAGGAACGAGACTACTGATATGTGACGGGAACGCTTGAGGTTCTTTTTTTTTTTCAAAGATACTTGAAGTTCTTCGCGTTTACCGAGTCGGGGGACGGAGCGGCAAAACGTGTCAAAGAGAGAGGACAGAGAGTGGGTTCTCGGAGTTATGCTCTTTGCAAGTTTGTATGTGTTGCCGGAGGTGCGAGATGTATTAAATCACATGAGAAGATACCAAACACGTGACAAGTTCAAAGGCAAGCCACGTGGATCTCTTAAGAGTCTTTCACGTCGCCTACGAAGAAACGCAAATTGCCATCAAGGCCCGGAATACCAAGTGACAGCATTTTTTTCATTAAGGCGTGGTGGGGTGACTACCGAGTATTCGGAACAAGTTGGAGCCCGGGACTCACTCGGAAATTGCGTACAAGAGCAGGAAGGCGAATGGTCAGAAACGAAATAGCGAATGTGTGTTCTGGTGCTTCTTCGATTGCGTGGTAATGCCTTCATTTTTCTCATCGCACACCAGCTGGACAAACAAGATGAAGAAGTCAACGCCACCTGCGTGTCAAACCCCTAGGATGACTAAAAGCGGCACTGCAGTGTTACGTTGATCTTCGAATCTCAAAAGAAAGGAATTGTCCTTGGACATTGAACAGTCTGTTCTAATCACGGAAACTATGGCGTTATCAACCCCGGGGAATGCCGTTTTCAGCACCTACGAGTGCAATCTACGGTCATGTATCGTGGCCCATCAGATTCAAGCGATGCACCACGCCAAACGAGCAAGTCAATTCTAAATGGGGATAGACCACAAACTAGAACCTAGCAAGTTGGCAGAAGCCCAGGCTAGGCAGTTTTGATTGTCCCATCAAGGTAATACTACTGGGTGCATACGGCCCACATCCAATAGAACCTTCTACGGGTCGTCTTCATTACTCACCGGAGGCAGGAAAACTTGCCGCATTCCCATGGCTGAGCATGAGCGCCTTGAGGTAGACAGGTTGGTCACGATTCGGTGCAGTGGTGGGCGTGCCCATCCCTCTTTCTCAGAAGGGAAGGCGAATAGACGGCAATAGAAATTACGCACTCAGGGGACCAGAAATGCTTTCGTATTGCTTTGCCTTCCCGACAAGAGATGTGTAACTGTTACCAGGTGCACCAATGAGGTATGTTTAGATCCAGTAACTTGAAACCGAGGACGAATTTTTAACTGCTGGGACGACACGTCCCCTTCATAATCTGCAAACACAATATAAAGACCCTCAAGGTGGGGCCATGCTTTCAGCATCCCACAGGTGCATTCCGCTCTCTGCCCCTCGCTTTCTGCACCCTTCGTAACTGTTGCACTATGATTTTGTCGATTTTCGTTGCCGGGCTTCTACTTGTTCCTACCGCTAACGCATTCTGGCGATTGCCATGTGCTGTACCAGTCCTTGACTCTCGCGTCGACCCTATCATTTCTCCTGGTAGGGCGAGCAGCCATGTCCACACTGTCCATGGCTCTAATGGTACGCATTTTTCTCACATATTGTCGGTAAAATTAAATCTGACCGCTTGCACCAGCTGTTGGATACAGTACCACTTTCGCAGACCTTCGAAATTCCCATTGCTCGACATGCAAAGTCAAGGACGACAGATCCGCTTATTGGATTCCCCAGCTGGTATGTGGCGCGCCTGCAGGTAAATTCACCTACAGAAACTGTAAATTGAATTACCATTTCAGTACTATGAGTACGGGAACGGAACATTCCAGGCCGTCCCTCACGGAGGCATGCTCGTGTAGGTTTCCGGCACGATAAAATAGTGGAGATGCCTTAACAAGTTGCGCAGATACTATCTCCAGCGCAAGGCTCCAAATGAGACTGTGCAAGCCTTCCCGGATGGCCTTCGCATGTTCACAGGGAACCCATTCGCGCGAAGCAACCCGGGCACCCCTGAGTCTAGGGCAATCTCCTGGAACTGGTTAGTTTCCAAACACTGTCATCACACCGCTTGCTGAATTCAAGGCGGAAACTAGCATCGATTTCAATGGTCCTGCAGCACCACAGACACCAGGATTCATCAACACGCATTGTCCCAACGGCCTCAGGGCCCAAATCTTCTTCCCTTCCTGTTGGGACGGTGTGAACCTTGACTCTCCGGACCACAAGTCTCACATGGCATACCCCGATGGCATTGACAACGGCCTGTGTCCTTCCTCACACCCAATTCATCTCATTTCCATCTTTTACGAGGTGTACTTTGACGTGGCACGATTCAATGCCCTGAACGATGGCGGTCGCGCCGTCCTCTCGAACGGCGACCCAACCGGCTACGGACTGCACGCCGACTTCATAAACGGCTGGGACCGCAGCGTGCTTTCGCGCGCCGTGGACCAGTGCACATCCGAGTCCGGAGTCATCGAGGACTGCCTGGTGTTCCAGAACGAGGGCCGCTTTAACGCGGACGCAGACATGAATGCGTGCGCGGCGCCAAATCCCAACTCTAATGAACCCATTCTCGGCGCAGTCGTGCAGCACCTCCCTGGTTGTGTCGCGGTGACCGAGGGCCCTGCCCCCGCGACCCCCGCGGACCTCGTCCCCGGATGCGTCACCCGGAGGTCCGAGCTCGAGCCGGGCGCTGGAGTGAATAGACGTCGCTGGCATCGCGCGATGCGTGGACGTGGCTGGTTCCCGTCGTTCTAATTCGCTTCTTCCCGGTTCTTTCCATCACCCTCCAATTTACTCGTTTTCCTCACTCAATTAGACGTTCCTTTTTGGCTTATGGTTCGCACTGGACTTGCGCGAGGTTCGCGTCTGGCGACGCTCACCCAATCTTCGCTTTCAGATTTCCCGCCGGCGGCGTTTTCCTTCCATTTATAGAGTGCGGCATAGACGAGACTAGCTGACGATAATACTTGTATGTATGGTGGCTCCACGCACCTGACCGTGAATGTGTTTCTGTGCGCGAGAGCGAGGGTACGTTGCAGGTTTTCGACAGTCGATTTGGTATTTTGGGCTCCTTGGCAAATATGTATTGTGTTTTTTTTTTTGGTTATGCGATAGATAGAAACAATAGATTGACCTCGGAGTTTTGTTTCTCGATTTACCGACCTCCGAATTCTCAGCGCCCATAGAGTATACTACTGACAAAGCTGTGACCACCCGAGCATCCGGTTTCATGTTCTAGTGAGAAGAGAGAAAGTTTTGTGCTTCGTTGCAAAAGGCGGCGATAAGGTGGCTTCAACGTAGTCAGAACGCCATCTCGTATCCGTATCCTAGCTGCAGTTGACTACCACAAGTTTAAGTGATGGCTCGTTATCAGAGGAGGCTTGCTTCTTCAGCGGCTATGGGGGGGACGTGGGTTACGTTACAAGCCTCGTTCAGCAACGGTCTTCCTGAAAACAAATTTGCGTGGGTGGGGAATAGGGAAGTCATTGTTGTATATCGGACATCGGCCTCCAGTAAGACATCGATTAATTCACTTCGTCGAAGTGCGCAAAGTTTTGAGCTTAGTCCTGAAAATATTAATTAAAATTGTGGGCACGAGCAGTTCAGTGAAGAATGAGACCCTAAGAAGCCCTTCGGAATGATAAGGCGATTAAGCGTCGCGCATATTATGCCTGAGAAAGTAGATCATGACAGGTAGTTTAGACCTGAGACTGAAATTCTGAACATAGACCGAGACACGGTTAGCAAGTAAAAGCCACCAAAGGTAGTTGGTTGTGTAGTATCGTAACGACCGCCCTGAGGACATTATTCGGAATTTTGTGAGAACATCGCGGCTGACACGCTCAGCTCCCCGCTACTCCCGATCACCGAAATAATACCGGAGCATGACGATGACGACGTCCTAAAAGCCGCACTCAATTACTGTAATTGTTACCGTTGCATACTCGTTGTTCTAAAAGTCAGATGTCGAATCTTGGTACGCGACCCGGTTGACATTTACGGAAGAGCTTCGAGGTCACATTTCTGGAGAATGACACCCCTGCTGGGACAAAAGTAGATAGAGTATCAAGGCACTGTACTGTACCAATTCGCGCAATATGAGGAAACCCGAGTAAACGATAAGATTACGCACAGTTATCTTTTCTTCCTGCACGGGCAGTACGTTCCCGATCCAAACGTCTCGGACGCTCCTTCCGTACGTGCTGAAAAAGAAGTCTCCATGCCGTGTATGCGTTACGAGCCGTCCAGAGCAATAACCTGCAGGCTTCCTCGATGCTTTGAGATCGTTGAGAGATAACGTCGGCAACCCCTCAAATGCCCGAATCCCCGGCCGAGCACACCCAATTCCCCTGGATGACTGACGCAACGGAACGGTGGACCGGAAGTAAAAAGCAAAAGGACTAATAGGTGCCTTTTCTCGACGTTCGTTGGATACGAGGGCGGTATTTTTCTTCGGTTTGTAGTCGTCTTGTTCTTTTTTCAGAGTGGTTTGACGAATCATATAGACGAGTCGAGGTGTGACCTTGCCCATACTTGCTTGTCTACAACGCGCGCACGTGCACCTGGTCAGCAAATACAATCCCGCGCCGCACGCGCGTTAACTCATCATTGCATCTTGGCAAGTATCCAAGCTCTCTACTTGACTACCCACAAGCCTGATACCTCGGGGAGGGTTGTCCCATTCGAAAACGGACATGCCTACAGCATGATGTATAGGTGTGGAAGGTTGAGAATTGCGGAAGACGGGCCAGTTTCCTCGCAAGGAAAGCCCATTTCTTTGTTTTAAATCACACATAGGTCGGATAGACAGAGAAGGGGGCCTGTGGCAACGCCACTTATTAAGGGCACATGTTCCTGTGCCCGAGTTTGTTGAGCAACCTGACCCTTCAGTTCAATTCGGGAGAACAAGTTCCTCCTCAGCTCGTTTACGCGGTTCACGGTTTGAATACCGTCAAACTGAACATATATATCTTGATCAGTGCCTATGGTCACAAGGACTACTGCGAACTGACCAGGAAGTTAAGGTCGTCGCACGTTGTTGTAATATCCCGCGGGCCATGGGCGAACAGAACGTATCATGAACGCTGAGCGGTGATACGTCGCGTCTACGCTTGACATGTTTGACACATTGACACACCTATCTGTCGTAAAAAAAAACGCCGACTTGGCTCAGGCCCGGGGGTCAATACAGGCGTTGCCTCGTAGTACATTTATGGAGGTCCATATAGTGGAAGGGAAATCTTAAAATAATTTCGAGAGTGAGGTCGATTGCTTCATTTCAACACCATCGCTATCGCACTGGAAGATGATCACTGGCAGCTTCAGTGGGGAATTAAAGTGGTGGGAAATTGCAATATCACGAAAGCGACAACTGTTGCTAGGCATACCAAAAACGTATGTATGACCTTCTGCTCGACCATCATACTAGGTTGGTCAATTGCCCTGCGAGGTGAATCCCAATTATAAAGACCCCTCGGGTTAGGTCAGGATGTCTCCATTCGCAGTTGCCCTCTCTTCCGCTCCTTTTCGTCCCTCCTTTGTTTTTTTTGTCATTATAAATGTTTGTCTCTCGTTTTGCTGTAGGGCTTCTGCTCGTCTCCTGCGCCCGCGCATTCTGGCGCTTGCCGTGTGCAAAGCCATGTATAAATGCTAGGATAGATCCCATCGTGGATCCAGGCAGGCCCAGCGCCCACCTTCATACCATCATGGGCTCTGGAGGTATGTATGCCCCCTTCGGGGTAACGTATCGGTAAAAGTAAATCTGACCGGTCACATCAGCCATTTCCCCCAACGCTACATTTGCCGACTTGCGCATGTCCACCTGCTCGACGTGTAAAGTCAAGGATGATCAGTCTAATTACTGGATTCCAGACTTGGTACGTAGCCCAGTTTGTACACGTATCCTGGACATGACGAGTTAATTGTCAACATTTAGATGTACGAACATAAGAATGGAAGTTTCGAGGCCGTTGACCACGGAGGGATGCTGGTGTAGGTCTCCAGATGACCAGTTTCGCGTAGCGAAGATTCCCTGACCATTGTTACAGTTACTATCTCCAGCGAAACCAACCTGGAGAGAAAGTGCACGCCTTTCCGGATGGCCTCCACATGGTGACTGGCAACCCTTTCATCCGGAACGACACGGGCTATCCAGGGCCCACGGGCATCTCTTGGGCATGGTGGGTCTCTCTTTCTATGCACTACCACGTCACTGACTCGGGCGTCCGCGGTTAGCATGGACTTCAATGGTCCCGGCCACCCGCAGACACCATGCTTCAGCAACATGAAGTGTCCAAACGGCCTCCGAGCGCAAGTTTTCTTCCAGAGCTGCTGGAACGGCAAGGACCTCGACTCGCCCAACCACATGTCGCACATGGCATACCCCGACCGCATTGACAATGGCATATGCCCGACCACGCATCCTGTCCGTATCGTCTCTATCTTCTATGAAGTGTGGTTCAACGTGGCACCATTCAATGCCCTGAACGACGGCGGGCGCTTCGTCTTGTCGACTGGTGACTCGACTGGCTGCTCTTTGCACGGCGACTTCAAGGACGGCTGGAACAAAGACGTGCTCCAGCGGGCCATAGACCAATGCACAGCCTCCTCTGGGGTCATTGAGGACTGTCCTGTTTTCAAGAACGAGGGTCGCTTCTACACAGACAACGAAATGAATGCGTGCTCGGCGAAGAACCCGTTCCCAGGGGAGAAGGAGGTGGTCCCAGGACAATTGTTGCCGTACCTTCCCGGCTGCCTCCCGGTGACTAATGGCCCTGAGCCCGCCAAGCCTGGTGTCTACGCCCCAGGGTGCAAGGTGGGCGTGCCAGGAGGTGGGAGCGGAGTGGTAGCTCCGTCCAGTGCCCATACTAGCGCTTCAATGCCCTCCGCATCATCCAAGCCTAAATTGATATCTCTGTCCTCCCCGACGACATCTCTGAAAACGACGCCTACAGGTCACAACGGCGACTCGAATGGGTCGGGGGGTGAAAACGGGGGCGGCTCGTGCCATTGTAGTTGCCCTTCGCAAACTAGTATGCAAACCCCGAGCCCTTCTAAGTCCTCCTCCCATCGACGGCATTACGTGAGGCGCGGCGACAACGGGTTGCCCATGTACTTCTGACCTTCTCCTTTCGGTTTCTATCACCACGAAACACCATACACAGGCTTTCTCCTTTTGGAATGCAGGGCATGATACAGCTCGTTTTCTTTTTTTTTTCTTTCGTTCGCTGTGCGGATATGTAGCAGTAGCACGTTCGTCTGTCCTCTCAATCTGGCTTTGGTACTTCGCAGCGCGTTGTTGTGTTCCATCTTTCTCCTACACAGGGTATTGACATATCCAGTAACAACTCTCAGGCTAGGCTAGATACCGGTGTTGCTACTGTCGAGCAGTTCAACACCGGTCACTCTATGTTGACTACATTTGCTATTTGTTACTGTAAATAAATAAAAAAGCAGATTTCTGGGCCGCAATTTCGGAGTAATCAGAGGGATTTGATATTTAAGAGTGATTGTTGTCGTCTTAACATGACTCGGAAGAAGAGATTGGCACCTGATCGGCGTGGGAATAGTGGGAATATGCAACTACAAGGTATTTGGTAGTGTTTGTTCTGCCTTTGTTCAACGCATCTACTCAGTTCCTACTCTCACACGGTTCCCAGAGGTCCAATT